>VZTL01068047.1:19204-45418 GCA_013400535.1 Scopus umbretta | reverse complement strand
AGGGCCCGGTCTGCCAGGAGAGCGCGTCGCGGTGCAGGGCGAGCGGCGGCTCCCTCCGCCGCGGCTGCCCGGGCGCAGGGGGCTCCCCGCCGCGCCGGAGAGCGGCCGCCTCTCTCCTCTCCTGCTGTGCCCGGGGAAGGGCGGTCGCGGCGGGGCGGGGGGGTCCCTCCGCTCTTCAGCAACCGGCAGAACCGGGAGCAGCTGAGAGACGTTGCTGCGTTGCCGTCAGATCCGGGGGATCCGTAGGAAGGGTCCGTGCCTTCGCGTTCCCTCCCTCGGAACGGCGTTCGTCGGGAAGCAAAGCCTCGGCAGGCAGGCTGTGGTCTCACTCATCGGTGTCCTCCAGGAACCCTCGCGGTGCTTGCTCCCTGGTGGGCTCTGTGGTCAACCAGACCAGATTTTGTACGTTTGCAGCTGTATGACAGAATAAAAGAATGATCTTTTTGTTTTCTGGGGTGGTGCGGGCGGGGGGGAAAGGTCAATAAGTACAGTGAGGAAGACTCCTTAAAATCAGATGTGATAATTTAAAAGATTGCCCGCTGTCAGCAGCAGGAGTGCAAAGTTACACCTTTCATCCATTTGTTGTACATGTTCATCTCTCACCTGCCACGCGTCTGCAGGTGTGGAAGCTGCGAGTGGGAGAACAGGACACTGGGAGGCAGCTGCTACTGTGGAGAACTGAACAGCAGAGTTTTCCCCAAAGTCTCCTAGTGAGCTCTGCTCTAGACTTGAGATTTATTGAGCAAGTCCCAAGCTGGTAAATGTTCTGCACAGGGAGCAGTAGGAGTATTTACTCTCGGATTATTTTGAAGTTGTTTCTCTTGCCAGTGAATTCTGATCTCATTGGAAGATTCTCACTGAATGTGAGCTATTTGTTTAATAAGACTTGTAGCCTTTGAGCCAACTAATTATAATGGTCTTGAAAGCACTGGGTGTCATACTCTTTTTGGCTGCCTTAAAGGTACAACTTACTTGACCATGCAGGTGAAATAATTAAATTACTTGGAATGGAAAGTGTACATCTTAGTATATTGGTTTGGTCTTCATCTCACTTTGAAAACTGAGTGCCGGGCAGGCATGTTATGTGGAGTATTTAAAATGTGGTTTGAAAAATGTAGGTCGGAGAACATACATACGGCTAAAGACGCTTTCTTAAGAGGAAGAGGGAGCTGACTTTTTGGCAGAAGTGTGTCTTGTCTCGTAATGGAGCGGTGTGCTGCTTTGGGCCTGCTTTTCTAGAGATGTCTGGACTGCAGTAGTGTGGTATTTACAAAGCCATGAAACACTCGAGGATGGAACTGTATGGACGTGCAAAATACGTACTGAGTTGATTTTCATCTCTAGTTCCTCCTGATGTTCAAAGTTCTGGCCTTGGGTTTGTTTGTCTTAGATTACAAAACAGAGAAGACAGGCAACATCTTAAATATGCTTAAGTAATCACTGAGGGACATGATCTGTACTGGAAGACAACCTCCTTGTTTTATTCTTTTTTTGAATTGTGGATACGTTCATACTTACAAGAAAAGAACAAAGCACAGTCCTTTTTGGGAAACCTCTGTCAGTCACATTTCCCCAAGACTCTTTATCCTGACCAAAGTAATCCACTTAAAAGAAAAATCATGACAATTATATATAACTGCCTAAAGCAGAAGGAGTATTGATTTGTCTTTTCTGATTTTAACAGATATATTGAGGACATCATGAATTGGAATAAAGGTGGACCTGGTACTAAGAGAGGCTTTGGTTTTGGTGGGTTTGCCATAACACCTGGGAAGAAAGAGGAGCCTAAGCTCTCTCAACAGTCTCACAGTGCTTTTGGAACAGCCAGTTCTTCTGCTGCATTTGCGAAATCAGGACCTCCTCAGCTGCCTTCTTTCTACAAAATTGGGTCAAAGCGAGCAAATTTTGACGAAGAGAATGCGTAAGTAGGGTTATTTCTTGTGTTTATCTAGCTCTAGTTTTTAGTGCTTTAAAGTTTCCAAGGTCAGGAGAAGTCCCTGTGACATTTATGAGGTATAGTTATTTAGAAAAGCCTGCTCAAGGATAAATACCCTAATGCTGCATTATGGTGAAACAGAACCCCGGTAGCTTTACAGCAATAGTATCAAAAAAAACTGAGCTAGTTGCTTGCAGGAACTCCCATCCCTCCTCTGCAGCAGACTTTTGGTGTCACCCTGGACCGATTATTTACCCTTTCTCTGGGTGTCAGCCCATCATCTGTAAAGTGAGAATAATAACACATCCTTGCCTTTAGGTGTATTTAAAGGACTGTGAGATGCTACAGTAGCCCATGGAGAGCTCTCCTCCTCTAACTCTCCCCTCCCTAAGAACATACCTCAGCTGAACCTCAGTCAGCTCAGTCTTATTCACACTCTGGTGTGTTCAGAATTGGAGCCAAGCAGGATAAATTTGGGTGTTTTTTGCACAGGGAAACATTCAGCTCCACGTTTCTTTACTAACCCTTCTATTAGCTGCATAAATGTGTTGAATAGGAGCAAGGTCAGGAAAGCACCCTATATTCACCAGCCTGGGAGAGCCACTCAAGCAGATGAGTTTCATAACATCTGTTTGCCCTACCACCACTTTTAGCTTACAACATGAACAATTGTAAATAGATAAAACTCAGCCTCTTTCCTCTGTGTACATACTGACTTATTATACATCTCTGTGGGGGAAACTTGACTCGGAAACCGTGAAAGAAAGTGTGCTGACTGGCCCGCTGTTCGTTTCTTTTCAGGTACTTTGAGGATGAAGAGGAAGATTCCAGCAATGTCGAATTGCCGTACATTCCTGCAGAGAATTCCCCCACTCGCCAGCAGTTTCATTCCAAATCAGCAGACTCTGACAGCGATGATGATCCTCTGGAAGCATTCATGGCTGAAGTGGAGGCAAGACCTGGCTCGTGAAATGTTTATTAGTTTACGTGGCCATACTTCTCTCCAGTCAGGAGCAGCAAATGTCACTCATGGCTTTGGCAGCTGTGTTCGGAATGTCACTTACCTTTTGTTTTTTATGTAAGATGCTGTGTTAACTAGAATTCAGAGATGGATTAGACAGGGAGAGGGTGGATATGATTTACAACAGCTTACCATTTAACTGTTTTGAGCATGTCAAGGCAATACAACAAAGAGCTTTGTGTGTCTCTGAATATGAAATTACGGTTTTGTGCATTTTTCACGACCTGAATTGAAATTATTTGTATTTATCGTGAGCTATTCCTTAGCTGCAGTTCTGTTACTAGCTGGATTCTATCGTTGCTTTCAGGAGGAATGTGGAGAATGTATTTTTCCAACAACATTGCCGCAAAGTTACAGTATATACATTTCAAAGGTGTTAGTAGGAGAATTTATTTAGCGTAATAGAACATGGAACAAGAGAAAGTTTAGTCCAAAAAGTATTGTCTCTGTGGCACGATGATCTAGTTAGGTAGGAACATTTTTCCCTTCCATGTTTTATCTTCTCAGTGTTTTTAACGTCATAATTTTATGTTCTATTAGGATCAAGCTGCTCGAGACATGAAGAGACTTGAAGATAAAGACAAAGAAAAAAAGAATGTTAAGTAAGTTCTCTTTTATAATTGCCATGCCTGCCTGTGTCTTTTATGGTGCTAAGAGAATTCCAATGTATTTTGTTGATGATGATTGTTCTGTAGACAATATAATACATACCTAGTAAACAGTGTTAACCAGCGCACGATATCGCCTGTGGGCAAAGTTCTGTGCAATGAAAATTGAATAATAGGAGGGAAGAATCCATGGCAGCATTCTATGGTAAAATGTAACAACACTGAGAGTTATCTCATGTGAGAAGCCTTTTCAGGCCACACAAATTGGGGCAGCACATTGTACTACTGCCACCTACCAGATCAGCCTGAATAGTTTCTTGTCTTTCCTCATCCTTGCAGTGATCAGGATGGCTTGGTTTAAAATTGCCTTTATGTGAGCGAAATAACTCAGTGCTGCTGTACCTGTTGTACTGGAGATTCTTCCAAACTTGAACTAGGTTTTAAGACATTCCCTGTAAAGCTGATGTATTAGGTAGCACATGACTGTTGGGATCCTAAATCTGGAGTTTGAAAATGGTTTACATTTTTGCAGCTTATCTATCTGTTTTGACCAAGGGAAATAATTATGCTGTTGATTCTTGATATAAATGTCAGATACATTGGTAGAACTTGCATTGCATGGGGTTGATCAGATTGTACGTGGTCCTGAAACAGAACGCCGGATCCAAATCGCCACCTGGGGAAGTTCTGAACTGGATTTGCACTTCCTGGCTCATATTCCTCTTCAGTTATGGGACTTCTGTAGCATCAAGAGCTTAGACCAGGATGATCTTTGATGTGGCTTCTACTGGGAAGACGGGGTCCTAATCTTTCAGTCTCATTAATGAATGAGACTTTCGCAGGGTCGCTGTTATGGTTGTCACCAAATACGGAAGCTCCATGGGTTGGGATTATAAATGTTACTGAGTTGTTAGTGTTGTGTCTTCCACGAAATATGGAGCTCAGCACTAATCAAATGGAAGTATGGAGCTGAGTATGTGGAACACTTGCAGGGAAGTTTTTTTTCTCCGCTTGTTTTTCCAGGGGTATTCGAGATGACATTGAAGAGGAAGATGACCAAGTGAGTTCCTATGCAGTCTTTCTATTTTCTTTTTTTTTGTTGTTTGGTTGGTTTTTTTGTTGTTGTTGTTGTTTTTTAATTTTACCTTCCCTCCCCAAATATATAACTACTAGATACAAAGAAAACTCCAGTATCATGCGCAGTATCCGGACAATTCGGCAGAAATCTGTATGGTTACCCTGCTGCCTCTACCCTTCTAGGTGTTTCATAGAAAAAAAAGGAAGACTACTAGGAGACAATTTCCTTCTTTTTCACTCCGTTTAAGAAGATTTTTTTCAGTCAATTTGAATTTCAGCTTCCTGTATAGGTTTTTCAATATTGAGGGTCTCATCAAATTTGAAATTAGCAGAATCAACTAACATGGAGCACCAGTGAGAGGCTGTTAAACCGTGGAGGCTATTTGCAGTGAAACTTCATGTCTGTTAAGGGCAAGAATCAGAGCTTTTTGCTCTGTATTTTTGGAGAAGCTCCAGTTCTGATTGAGGATTATAAGCATCACTGTAACAGAAACAATAAACAAAGAGGAAAGACTTCATTTCAAAATGTACCTTACTACTAAGCTGTACTTAATAACTATTGTGTTACTCACAGTAATGCAAAGCATGGAAGGGTTGTCTGGTCTCTAGGCCTTTGCTTCCAATTTGGTGAGTGTAGCTGTGCTGAAGTTTGAGCAAAGGTGACTTACACTGGTAGACAGCTGTTGTTTGAGTGTATTGTATGCGTATCTATGTGATAATTTGCCATGCAAATGAAAAAGCTGGATGACTATATACATTTCTTCGTAACTGAACCTTGCTTTAAAAATCAGATCTTAAATAGTTGCCTGAAAGTCAAGTGAGGCTGGTGTTTTCTCCATGAGAATGTCTTGGTGTGCCAGTGAGATTCCGTAAGATACGTCCATATTTATGAGCTGTAAGGATGGCATGTGACAGTGGTGACAGTGACTTCTAACTTGGGCTTGTGTTGAAGGACTCTCTGAAACAGTTTCTTTCCCGTTTGCTGTTGACTCTCACAATGAAAAATAGATGTATTTTCATTTCTTAGAGTCTAGTTAGGGGAAGTGGAGAAACTATCTTTGGCATAGTGTGTTTAAAAAAATGTAAACATCGTATGCTTAGTAACATTGTGTTCTTTGTTTAATAACCTACAGCGTTTGTACTTTGTTCATGTGATTCATAGATTCTTCTATAACAAGTCTTGGTAGAAGGAGTTGTTAAGCAGACATGTGAGAGAAGTTGTTTGTTTTTTTAAAAGCATTTTGTGGTCTTACTGACACTATAGTTATTTTCTTCATTTGTACTTACCGTCCTTCTTCTGGACATAACTGCGGTATTTATTAGAAGAACCAGTTCTAGTGAACTTTTTTTTTTCCCCTCAATGGTGGGTGTGAAAGCAAACAGCCATCTAGCATAAACATAATTTCAACAATTATAGTAGTATTTTTGCATCCTATTGTATGTGATTTTACTGATATGTTTTGCTGCAGGAAGCTTATTTTCGCTACATGGCTGAAAACCCCACTGCTGGTGTGGTCCAAGAAGAGGAAGAGGATAACCTGGAGTACGATAGTGATGGGAATCCAATTGTACCATCCAAAAAAATCATTGATCCTCTTCCACCTATTGACCATTCAGAGGTAGGCAGTTTATTCCATTCTGTTCTGCCTGAAGTATTCTAGAAAGCAGGTGCTACGAAGAAGGTTGAAATGTGGTTCCGTCCCTGTACATCAATGTTGTCAGGTAATATTTCAGTGCTGCCACTTGAGATACGAAATTTGCTTCACATGACTTCATATTAAACGAATGTTCTTGCAAATAATTAAGATTCTTAAATTCTTAAAAGGCTCCTTCCCCTCCAAAACTAAGTGTACACAGAGAGAATCCTGAGTCCTGGACTAACTGAGTAATTACCCTTGCAGATCGAATATCCACCATTTGAGAAAAATTTCTATGATGAGCATGAGGAGATCACCAGTCTCACCCCGCAGCAAGTGGTGGAGTTACGTCATAAGCTAAATCTCCGGGTAAGCTGGTCACAAAGCTATCCTCCTAGGATCTTCTTACTCCCATTTTTTTGGACTGTCTTGGTAGTTTTAATGAAGATTTTCACAGGAAACCGCAGCTTTTGAATACCAGGCCTCTCGGATACTTTCAGTGACTTTGATTTAAGGGGGCTTGGTTTCCCTCAGCGGTCCGTGAAAGTCTTCTCTGGACTTGTCAAAGTGGGCACCCAAGACTGCCAGTTGCATGATTGCACTTGGACTAAAGAACTAGGAATTGAAACTGGAAATATTATATGCAAGAATTAGTTCTTTGCCATTTGTGACATGTGAGTGTAGCGTATGAAGGGAATTATTTGGGGAAGGAGGAGACCAGTTATACAAGGAGGTAGATACGATGTTTAGTAGCTTATGTTTATCTAAATTTTTATTCCTAAAAGTCCTATTTACACAACACGTGTGGAATTTGCGCCTAGTTAAACTTATGACTATTAAAAAAATAAAAAGCCGTTTTCAGAGGTAGAGAGACAATTTTTCTTTTCGTTTTTGTACAGATTGCTCTTTGTTTTTCTCTTACTGTTCCTGAACAAAGATATGTTTCTACTTCTAAGGTCTCTGGTGCTGCTCCTCCAAGGCCTGGCAGTAGTTTTGCCCATTTTGGGTTTGATGAGCAACTTATGCATCAAATTAGGAAATCGGAGTATACCCAGCCCACTCCTATACAATGTCAGGTGAGTGTTGTTACTTCTCTGATACCTAAACGGAATCAAAAGAACACATGCGAAGATCCCTAGTCCATCTCAGGATGTATACAATTTTAGTTTCCTATATAGAGCTGTCACAGAGAAGAATAATTTGTATTTTTCTAGGAGAATGGCTTTGATATTTTTTATATAAAAGTTTACCCATGTTTTTTCTTGTTAAACAACCGCTGTAAATATATCCATATTCTCTTCTTCATTTGTCGCTTGGTGAAGACTGAAGAACTTGCAAGTGGCATCTCTTGCTTATAGACATTTATGAAAGATTTTTTGTATTTTTTTAAAAAATGGTACCAAAAATAACCATACCAGTAGCTGAGTAAAAAGCCATACGCTGACAACCTTATTCCTTTAAACAGCTTGTATTTGAATGTCTCATAATTAGAAGAGGTATGCAACAGGGCATTTTTTAGATCTCTTTTGGCAGTTAGAATAAATGACCGATGAGTTGGACCATTTAACTGGTCATTCCTTGGAGAGCCATGCATGCGAAAGGGATCCTGCTGCATATGTAGAGTGATTGCCATAAGTAATTAAGGTTATCATTAATGTGATTATAACCACACCGCTTCAGATGCATTTCTTGAAGTATAAAAAAATGACATGGTGCTGTGTCCAAGGGATGTGTATTAGGACCTTAGTCCATAGTGTTTGTAAAAACCTGTTGTTGTGAGGGCCTTACAGCGACAGCAGGGATGAACTGAGGACTTCAGCACTCAGAATGGTTACAGAAAGAATAGGGTTATAGAATTTGTTTTTGGCATTCTTACAGCTGGATGAGATGCATTTGCAGACATGTAAATCTATCCTTGGGATGTTGTATGTGCCCAAACGTTGATTTTATATAGGACACCAACAGTCATAACATCATAATTGCTTCCAGCCCTTGAAACAAACCCATTCAGATCTGAGCTTGGCAATAAAACTGTGTAAGCATTGACGTAGGTTGCTACGAGTCCTCCATAATGTGCTTTTCTCTTGTTACCTGAGTTTTCATGTTATATCTAGCACAAGAATATGCTAAGGTAGGCATAATATGGGTTTAGAATCTCCTTATTTTTAGGGCGTTCCAGTTGCACTAAGTGGCAGAGATATGATTGGGATAGCTAAGACTGGAAGTGGAAAAACAGCAGCCTTCATCTGGCCAATGTTGATTCACATCATGGATCAAAAGGAGCTTGAACCAGGGGATGGTCCCATTGCAGTGATTGTATGCCCGACCAGAGAGCTTTGCCAACAGGTAGGTGTACAGTAAGCATATATGCGCCCTGTAGTATTCTTATTCTGGGCAATTATGTTCTTACTCAAAATTCTAGGCAAAAATTAGCAGAGAACCTCAGTAAACTATTTGAAAAAAACCTACTCTGTCCATTAGTAGCATGCCTCCAATGTAAGCTTACAATTCTTGTTTACACCTCTTTTTGTTGAAGGATCATGACATATATGAAATTGTAAATTTTTGCATGGTGCTCCCATATTATTTCTAAGTATTAAGAATATTGTGGGCGTATTGCCACAAATTGTATGTGTAAAAGGGTAGAGCCTGCAGGTTAAATTACGATAGGATGCCTAAATAGTTTCTGAAATTATTGAAAATTATCCACAAGTATTGAAGTATTCAGCCTATTTCTGAATAATTTCATTAAGTTACTAGCTATAAAGTGGATTTTGGGAGCTGGTAGGTATATTTTCTCAGATCTGTCTAACGTAAACTGTGATGTGCTTTGTTTAAAATTCTCAGATCCATTCTGAATGTAAGCGCTTTGGTAAGGCATATAATCTGCGCTCTGTAGCTGTGTATGGAGGAGGAAGCATGTGGGAGCAAGCCAAAGCCCTCCAGGAGGGGGCAGAGATAGTTGTCTGCACACCGGTAAGTACCTGTATGCACACAGTACAATTTTTTGTTGCTTAACTAAAGCTGAGACACTTTTAATACCATTGGTGATGCAGAATTTGTTTTCTGATCACTGAAATCTAGGTTCTTCACAGGTTATCAGTTGTTGAGAGAAAATATGCTGGGAATATTTGTGTCCAAAGAGAAATTGAAAGAGATTAGGTATGATTTCCAACAAAAGACAGAGTGGCAAGCAAGATCTGCTTGGATCAGTGTCAGCTGCGTTCAATACCAGCTTCTGATTGCTGAGCCTTAAATTCATGAAGAAAATTCCCAGAATGTCATGAACTTGAGTGCCATCTTCCTGAATCAGTGTAGAGCCTGTGGCAGTAATGCTGAAGGGTTGAAACATTGAATCAGAACGGGTGTTGCTGCTGAACCAGTGATTTCAATGAGCACCATTATCAACTGACTTTGCTTATTGCAAAAACTAGTTATGAACTTGGGCAAAACTGAGCAGCTAACGGGTGGAGGAAATTCTGTTGTGGCTGTTTACTGGGCTACTCGGCAAGAAAACAAAGCATGAAGAACTGCTGCATGAAGTATTATGGGATTAAATAGCCAGCTCACAATTAAAATTTAATTGTAATGAAGACTAGGGAAATTCAGGCTCTTGGCACTGTTAACCTTGAAAATCCAGTCCTAAAATTCAGCTTGTCAGGTATAGTTGATGAGAGTTTCAGGAATCTGTTTCTGTGACTTAAATACTGACACTTAATTCCAAAGTGAAGCCTTGAGATTTTTTCTATTCTGTCTCTGGTAAGTGAGGATAAAAAGCAGCTAAGTGCTTGAAGGTTGCATATATTCACATTTTTTTATAAATACGATTTTAAAACTTGGCTTTTTTTTTTTTTTTTTAATAGGGTCGTTTAATTGATCATGTGTAAAAGAAAGCTACAAACCTTCAGAGAGTCACCTACCTTGTGTTTGATGAAGCTGACAGAATGTTTGATATGGGGTTTGGTATGTAAGGAACAAAGGTCACTCTTTTGGAAAACAGTGGTGTCTAGTTCCCAGCTTAGTAGGACTGTTTATTACCCCTGTAACTTCATATACTTCAAAATATATTAAGAAAATACTTTATAGACAAAAGTCACATTTTGAGGTCTAGTATCTGTTGCTATAAAGAGATCAGTGAAATTCTGTTGATGTTAAAGTCCAAAAACCCCGATTTTTGTCTTAGAATTGCCGAATAACTTTTGGGCAAGTCGCTTCTGCGCTTTGGTTCTGTGTGTACAAACTAGTGGTGTTAAAAGAACTTTCTGCTTTATTGGAAGAGGTTCAGTTATTCAGATCTGGATCATTTTGAATATGTGCTCAAGCATCATGGGACACAGCAAAGATTTGACAGTACTGTAATACTGCAAATGGAGGGAGACACTTCTAAGACATACAGCGTATGCACAGACTCAGCTAGGATCTTTGTTTATGAAACTTTTTGCTGAAGGAACTTCCAAAAGTTTCTTCATACAGCAAATGAACTTCTGTTGTGCAGCAATGAGCACCTGGAAGTCACAGTATAACATTAAATACTGAGTGAGAGGCAGTCGTTCATTCGATGGTTATTTGTTAAATAAAGCAATGAAGTTGCATTTTGAGTTATTCTACTAAATAATGAGCATACAGTGTTAATTAGAACATTTTCCCTCTCCTTTCCAGAGTATCAGGTCAGATCAATTGCAAGCCACGTACGTCCTGACAGACAGAGTAAGTATGTTTCAGACTGAACTCCTGAGAGTTGAAGGCAGCTGTATGGTGGGCTACCAGTTAAGAATCTAGAGCAGAGCTTGGAATTCCTGTTCTTGATGCAGTCATGCAAGGAGATTTTCATGAGAGTCCACTGGTGTTAATTCTCAGCGTGGGCTGTTGGGAGGGAGCACTTGTGAGTGTGGCTAAATACCCAATACTCGTTCATCAGTCTGTAATCCCTCCAGAGACCTTACTCAGGGAAGAGATGATTAGCTGAATTGATATTAGTGTGCATTGAGATCCTGTGTTCTAAGCTGCCGTGAAAGAACGTTCACAGCAGTGCCACTTACTCTCCACATCTTGTTTCAGATGCCATGAAATGTGTTTCCATTTTGAGGTATTTTGATAATTTGTGTGATGATTTGTGTGATTGATAATTTTCATTAGAACCGGTAAGACGGACTGTAGCTTCAGATCACTGCCATCTAGTACAGTTGTACAGGTCCTCATTCACAAGATCTGTGCAGTGTTAAAGAAAATGTATTTTTCAAGGAGTTCAAATCCTGTTTTTCTTTTAGCCCTCTTGTTCAGTGCCACTTTCCGTAAGAAGATTGAGAAATTGGCTCGAGATATTCTGATCGACCCAATTCGAGTTGTGCAGGGAGACATTGGAGAGGTAATTCCACATTACTTCTGAGACAGTTGGAGAAATGAACCATTCTGTTTCTGTTGTCTGAAATTTACTTTAAGCTAGTCATCGTTTATATTTAAGAGTAAATACTTTGTGCTTAACAAAAAATAGTAAGTAAAAAACAAATTTTGTTTTTTTAATTTTATTGAGCTTGCTTTCTGCCAGCAAATATCCTGGTAGTGATGGGAGGTTTCACTAAGGAGTGAAACAACATTAATGCAGTGATTGATTTTATTAGTTTTTTTTTAATTAGGCTGAATCAATGGGTATATCCTTTTGTTTTGTCTCAAAACTATAAAATAAATGACAGGTTTTGCAAAGAAGGATTTGAGACTTAGACTGTAATGTCTTTCAGCTGGTTTATGTGGGAACGGTGATTCTGTACTTGCTTGACAGTAGCAGCTGAACTGTTAGCAGACTAGGGATTTGGTAGTAAGTCAATGAAGTGGGCTGATTACGGTTGCTGTGAAGACACTTTGCTTATAATGTGTGAAAACTGTTGAGAAGTTTCACAAGATGCCTTCAGAACATTCTTCTTTTAACCAGTTCTCTGCGGTTTTTAATATTTTTTTTCAATCAAGAACGTGAGGTATCCCTTTATAACAAAAAATTGATGGCTACCTGAAACCCATTCTTTGTGGAAAAATGTTTTTCCTAAACAGTGCTTAAGAAAAGAAGCAGCTTCCTGGTTCAGTCACATAGTTTCTTTTCTTTGATCTAAATTATTACTCTATTATGAGAGCATCATCCTTGAAATCATTAATATTTAAATATGTAAAAACTAAATCTTTCAGAGAAGCTTCCAGATAGTGCTGTGTCCTCCACTGCACTTTTATTACTTGCAATACGGAGAGTATAGGGAGTCTGTTTATACCTCAGCTCTTCCTGTGAGGACAGTCACAGCTCACAGGGATACTTTCTCTGATCTGCATATGAATAACTTCTACTGATGAGGATCCTCTCCATCTCAGACCCTGCTCTTGCACAGTCTGTTTTAGATGTTAATAGCATCTGTGACAAGAGCATCTAAATTGCAAGTACCCATCTTTAGATCAGTAGGGTGCTAAACTGCATCATGTCAAAGACTGCACTTTGCCTCTCTCAGGTTTAGCACAGAGTAGCTCATTCAGTCCCTGCCTTTTCTGCACAGTGAAAATGAAGCAGCTAGACAAGAGCTGAAACCTCTTTTAAAGGAGAATTTTGGTCCCCTGCTCCTCCACTTTTTATTCCCACATTTAGTTTAAATTCCTGCTTTTATTTTGCCATCTGTGTTTGTTTACCATACTGTCCTTTCTATCCTGCATTATTGCTTGTCTTATTTCTCCCCTTAGGCAAATGAAGATGTTACTCAAATTGTAGAGATTTTTCCCTCTGGCCCCAGCAAATGGAACTGGCTGACTCGACGCCTCGTGGAGTTCACATCTTCTGGGAGTGTTCTGCTGTTTGTCACCAAGAAGGCAAATGCAGAAGAACTGGCCAATAACCTCAAGCAGGAGGATCATAATCTGGGGCTGCTTCATGGTGACATGGACCAGAGTGAGAGGAATAAAGTAATTTCAGAATTTAAGAAAAAGGAGATCCCAATACTGGTAGCTACTGATGTGGCAGGTATGTCACGTTCTAAGAAACAGCAGCTGATACACGTTGTGGATATCAGCAGAAAGGCTAACACATGTCAGTGGAAGGCAACAAGGTTGGCTTCTACACCTGCTGGGCACTGTGTTTGGGATGTTTTTTTGGAAGTACACAGTGTTAGCAAGGGGTTTTATTTTTACAGTCTTCTAATGGTGTTTAAGTTACAGTGTGACAGATATTTTTTCATACACAGAAAATAAGTTGTTTCTTAAGGAAGTAGTCGTTATTCGTTAGTCAGCTGACACATTATGCATGCATAAATGAAGAGGAAATGGACACACTTGAAGCCTTCTCTAGAACAGCTTTGGTACCCAGATGTTTAGCTGAACAAAGAGTGAATTTCAGTGTCCTTCAATAAAGCCTTCTCTCTTCCTTGGAATAACAATCATTTAAGGAGATCTCTTCCATCTCCAATCCAGTGAACTTGGTGATCCGTGCAACTTATACTATTCTTGGAGAAGATATCGCTGCATTTAAATTAACAAAGAGTTTTTAGCCCATGAAGGGTGTCTTAGCTGGGGTGTGTTCCTGTGGAAACTCCTTTCGTATGCTGGAGCACAATGAAGCGATATGCTTGTATGAATGGGATTGCTTTGAGTTCGTTCAGGATAATCGCGCTTACCGCTAATATCGTTCTTTATTACAGCTCGTGGGTTAGATATTCCTTCCATTAAGACCGTGATCAATTATGATGTGGCTCGGGACATAGATACGCACACCCATAGAATTGGTCGTACTGGCAGAGCAGGCGAGAAGGGAGTTGCCTACACTCTGCTGACTCCCAAGGACAGCAATTTCGCTGGTGATCTTGTCAGAAATCTGGAAGGCGCTAATCAACATGTTTCCAAAGAGCTATTGGATCTAGCAATGCAGGTATGAACAAGCAAAATTCCCTGAGTAGAGGAAGACTCCTTCCATGATTAGCACAAAATCAGGAGCTCAGGGACTTGTTTCTGGCTCCACCTTGTATTCGCAGTGACCTTTTGGCAACCTATACTGTTTTTAAGCAGGCTTTCTAGTGTTTTTAATGGCCTGTGAAAGACTCCATGAAGACATGAAGATTTTGGAATGCAGAATGTAATCTATTTTGGGGTCAGGCACTGCCTAGGAAATTAGGAGCTGTAATCTGGCTGATGCCAGCAGAGCGCTCCAGCTCCGGTATCTCATTACAATCAGATTTTTGATATGCATTTGTGGCAAGCACCTGGGAAATGGAGCTTAGTTGAACGCTAAACTAGAAGATAATTACAGGGACATCGGCTCTGTGAGACGGTTATTGCTTGATTGTTACACTTGTTTGGCAGTGCTGTCTGGCAGGGTATGACAGGTAGCTGAAGCAATTGTACTTGGACCACTGTACTCGTCAGCTTTTTGAGTTCTTGCCTTTGCTGCCCATGTAGGTGCAAGAGAGCAAAGGCTTTTTGGTAATTCCCAAATTCAGAGATGGATTAGCATGGTTGTGGCTTCATTGCTGAGCAGCTTGGACACTAGCTGCTAGAAGTAAATATTTTTTTCAAGGTACAGAGGCAACATTTTCAGAAGGGATGGAATTTGTGAGGCAGACCTCCACAGGCTGCCCTTGAGAGGAGAGTATAGAAGCTAAATGGCTTGGCTTACTGGCTTCTTCAGGTTTGAAGAAACAATGGGGCATAGGAAGAGGTGCAGCCAACCATTATTTAAAAACTTGGGAACAAGAGGAGGTCTGGTTGGACTGCCTTTTCCAGACCACTGCTTTTTGCAGGCAGTTTTGCTGTGACGGAACCTCATTTCTCCTTAGCTGGGCAGTGGGCTAAATCAGTAAAACCTAAGTGTGAGCAAGTGCAGAGCTCCCAAGTGAATGGCATTAGAGATTGCATTTATTCCTGGGTTTATTAGAATGCAAACCGCCAAAACTTTAACATGGATGAAAGTTCAGGACAAAAAAGTAGTTTTCATAAAAAGCATTTGTAACGAAAAGCTTCAGACCCCCATGACCGAGCTGTCTACAGCTTAGTTTCAAAGTGCTACAGTCTGTCGTGTCCCATCCCCTTGCTACAGCTGTATTGTTGAATGGAAAACAGTGCATTTATCTTTTTCTTTTGGAATGCTTAAACCCCTTCTTTTCTGAGCCTCGTTACATGCATTTATGAAGCTTCTTATTCCCTGCGTTGAGAAGCATTTGTTCTTCTTTTGTACAGAATCCGTGGTTCCGGAAATCACGTTTCAAAGGAGGAAAAGGCAAGAAGCTGAATATTGGGGGTGGTGGCTTAGGATACCGTGAACGTCCTGGTCTGGGATCAGAAAATTCTGTAAGTAGTTGTTGTTTACAGATTCTTGGAACTTTTAAACTTAGCATTGACTACTCTTTAATTTGAAAAATCTTCTTAGTACTGGAGTATAGCCTCTGCTTTCAAAGGTTTTCATAGCTCACAGTCTTGCAGAGTTAGTATCAGAAATATCTCAAGTGAAACTGTCCTGTGCTGTTATCAAGTCCTGTTATCCTGTTGATCCAGAAGGTTTGGAGATTATTCCCAAAATAGATTGTCAATGCAAAATAAATTATTTGAAAAGCCATCTCCAGGCTGATTCTTTGCAGCAAAAAATCTTGCGGTGTTGGGAACACTTACTAAGGTACATCCGTGCTGGGAAAACAGCTCATTGCCAATGTGGATGGGGACAGAGTTTAGCTGTAGACACGTTGAAAACACATCATCTTCAGCATCTTTCCAAAAGTCACAGCTGAAGTCTTGTTCCCACTTTGTCTTGGCTATGACCCCTGTGAAAATCTCCCTATGACCCCTGTGAAAATCTCCCGTTGACTGTGTTTTGCTTTTGCTTGTACTGCAAAGAGCTAGGAAATGCATTTGTACTATTGACTTGTGAGTCGTTAAGCCTTACTGCATCTTTACTTTTCTGTCATCCTCAAGGTCGTGGGGCAAACTGTTCTGCTGCTCAATGTTCTCCAGAAGTTTGTCATCCTTCTTAGATGTATTTCCTGAGTGCAGGGTCAAGACAGATTTGGAGAATGGTTGAATTGGCAGTGTCTGTGTTGGATAAATCTCTCCAGTTGTCCTTTGTCTTTTTGCATAGGACCGTGGAAACAACAACAGTGTGATGAGTAACTACGAGGCATACAAGCCGTCCACTGGGGCAATGGGAGACAGACTTACGGCAATGAAAGCAGCTTTTCAGGTTGGTTCGATCACTTGTACTCCAAGTTCTAACTCAAGAGGAAAGGACATAACATGGAAAAATTTTACTACTGATGATTCAAGACAATTATTTTTCCCCCGTGAAAATGCAGAAACCCTGTTGACTTCAGGGAAGCCGAGTTTGGTAGTTGTGGCCATGTCTCATCCACTTGGAGCACATGCTCAGCATTGCAGTCCAAAGTGGAAGAATTAGTATGCAGGCTGGACTGAACGTGTTTGCACAAAGTTAATTTGCCAAACTTTGTTTTCTGCTGCCTCTTTGCTCTCTTTACCTTCTGGATTCTGCTCCTAGGCTTGATCCTCTTTAGGTTGCTTAGCAGCAATAGCGTAATTGCAATCAAAAGAAACGGGGAACAGAGAAGCCCTTTCTCTTCAGTGTAAAAATTAACCCCACAATATAGGAGTTCCCTTGTTTCTGTGGTCTGGTAGCAGATGTCCGTTACTAATTCTGTGTTCGTAAGCACAGCAGGAATGTAATCACTCCACAACTGACTTTTTATAGGAACTCTTTTTCCTGTGGACTCCCCCGATTTTAAGGCAGGCTTGTGTATGCATGATGACTGCATGTTTTGTGGTGCAGTGTAGAGGCAAACATGCTCTCTTTTTTCTCCCTATCTCTTTCCGGCAGTCCCAGTATAAGAGCCACTTTGTTGCTGCAAGCTTAAATAATCAAAAGACTGGTAGCTCTGCTGCTGGTGCTAGTGGCTGGACCAGCGCTGGGAGCTTGAACTCTGTACCGACGAGTTCAGCACAGCAAAATGCTGCAAATCCTGACAGCCCAATCGCAGCCGCTGCAGCAGCAAAGGGTGTTCCAGGTTTCACCAGCACGGGGAATTTGAGTAGCGTTCCCACCTTTCCAAGTGTCGGAGTACAGGGCTTCAACAACACAAATGCCAGCACCAACAATCGCGAAGGCAGCGGCAGCGGCAGCACTGGTGTTGCTGCTGCTGGCAGCGGCGGCGGCGGCAGCAGCGGTGTTGGCGGAGGTGGCAGCGGTGGTGTTGGTGGCAGCGGTGGCGTTGGCGGCAGCGGTGTTGGCGGCATTGTCAGAGAACGATACAACGACAACCGGAACAGTCGCCACAATGAGGTCCCGCGCCGTGGAGAGGGCGGTGGTCGCTACAATGATGTGCAACGCCATGGAGAAGGCGGCGGTCGCCACAGTGACGCTTACCGCCACGGAGAGGGCCGACACGGCGACAACCATCGCCACAGTGAAAGCCGGCACTTCGCTGATGTGGGCAGTGGCAATCGCAATAATGGTGATAGCAGGAACAGCACCGAAGGCAGGAACAACGAGAACAGGAATGGTGAGAACAGGAAGGATGCCAACAGCCGAGACAACAAGACAGATGGTTTTGCTGTCCCAGAGCCCCCAAAACGCAAGAAGAGCCGGTGGGACAGTTAAAAGCTGGTGTTTCACAGCCTGGAATCTCTGCAGGTAGTGTTGTTTTTTTCCAGAGGATTTCTTGGGGTTTTTGGTAACTGGTTGTTGAGCAGCTGGGGGAGGAGAAGGAAGCCATGAAAACTCCCCATGCAAGTCTGGGCCGGTACATCTGCGGACAGATTCACTCTAATGATGTGTACACACAATGCTTAGTCAAAAAGAAATAATTTTGATAAAGCTCCCTGGGTTCTGCTTTTAAATATTCAGTGCTCAAGTGACTCTCTGCTGGATTAAAACAGATCTTCTTGACAAGAAAGAAGCTGTTTCACATCCTTGGAACGTTAAGAAACTGTTGTCCATAGAAGTATAGTCTTTTCTTAACCAGCATTCACATTTAAAAAAACCAGTCCATCTAGAGACGCTCAGGACCCACCTGTTAAACATTAATCTTTCAGCAATTTGTTCAGTATGGTGAGTTCTTCCCCAGTCTCTTCTTTTCACATATTCTCTTAGCCCCAAATAATTTGGCCTCCAGATTGCCCCTTGTATCTCTCCCCATCAACTAAGAATGTATCAATTTGCGTTGCTGAAGGTGGGATGAAGCAAGTTGAGCTTTCCTTCCTTGTTTTTTTTTTTTTTTCCTTATTTTTTATGAAGCTGTTCAAGGGATCCTTCTCCAGCCCAGCTAACCACAGATTCACACGTAGTGTAGGGTGGACTCCCTGGCTTGTTTGTGGTCAGTACATCAACCCCAGTCCCATTGCCCAGGTATTTTTTTTTCTTTTCAAGAACCTCTTCTTTCCTAATAACCTTCATTTTGATGGAAGCCTGCATAGCAAACTTGTCTCACTGCTGTGCCTATGTGCCCTCTGTTATGAGAGGGTTGAGTGCTTTCTTCAAATTAAAAACAAAAAAGGGAAAAAAATGTAGATATACCACAACAATCAGAGGGTGGTGTGCCCCATGAAGTGTAGCTAAATGAAGAGGCTTCATTCAGAAATTCAGGGACCTGCTGCTCAGAAGCCTTTAGGGAGAACCTGAAAAGCGATTGATGAGGTGGAAAAGCTCAAATATTGCCCTGTATTGGACATGTAGTTAAAACTGTAAAATCTTGCTTGACCATTTTTAACTTGTGTGTATTATCCGTTTTTTAACTTTTTTTTTTTTTTTTTTTGCGCCATAAAGGTAAGGAAGAACTCTTTTGTTGAAACACGTCAGCACCCACCTCTGTCTTATTTCTACTGAAAGAAATATCAGAAATTGTCAAGTTTTTGTGACATTGTGATGTTTTCTTTATCAGCTGTGCATTTACTTTTTGCTTGCTCTAGTAAATGTTTTATTACTGGGACAAAAATACCTAGCATGTGCTTTTTATTCTCCACTTCTTCCTTTGGCTGATCTGGCATTTGGATGGAGATTCGCCTGGCTGGAGATTCGACTGCATCCCTTTCTTTCACCAGCAGTTGTGGAGGTAGTTGATAAAAGACTTCCTGTGTTTTATCTCAGTATTTTTCACCTCAACACTGTTCTGCAAACCCTGTTTTAGCTTCAAAACCTCCTGGGGAATAGATTTTTCTCCATTTTACAAGAGGGGATGATAGAGCCCAGGGCGTGTTGCTCATCCCAGCCTTTCATGGAGTCATTGGTAGAGCCGGAAAGAGATTATTTGGGATCGCTCACTAACTAGCTCTAATATGGTGGGATTTTTTTAAGAATAGCTTCTGTTTGAATGAGCTAATCGTTGTCTAGGCAGAAACCTCATTGTGCTGGTTGGAGCTCTGCATATTTAGTATTAAGACAAGGATTTTCCAGGGCAGATGTGGCAGGGGGTTTAGGAGCAACTGTTGAGTTCCCCTTTTCCTTATCACATTTAAGGTTGATCACTCTGCACAATTAAAGATTTGAGTTTCAAAACAAACTAAAAAATAGTTCCACAGTCTGAAGCTGCCATCTGCTCCTTCCCTTCCTGAATCTCAGCTCGCTGCCACTGGGAACTGACCCTGTATGTGGCTTATGCTTGGGTTTCTCCCCTTCTTTTTAATGCATCCTTTGCTGTTCAGCAGGATTATGGAAATTCCTCACCCCTTTCTCAGCTACCAGGAACCTCTTGAGACTTGAGCGAGTAAATATTGATCACTGACAGGAGAGCTATAAATGTCACTTCACAGGTCCATGTTAGACACATAAGGGGGTTAATTCCTTCTCCACAGAACAAGGTGGCAGTGTGAGCAACGTGCCAACTACCCTGAAAGAGAATCTCTCTCCTCGCCGTGCAGGGTGTGCTGCTTTCTTCTAAAGAGACTGGAGCAGAACTCACAGCTGAGCAAATCGATTACAGGAAGCTCAGGTTTGTTTGTAAAGTGTAACTCTGGGATTCTGCTCCTGCCTCTGTGCCTGCACATCAGTCGCTCCCTCTGCCTCTTGTCCCCCGCAGTGGGGCAAACACTGCCACCACCCAGCTGTGCTGAGAGCCCTCTTCCACGGCGTACAGCGCTTGCTTTCTTGGATGGGAGGTGGTGCAGGTGTGCCTGATGCTGGACCACTTAAAGAATATGAATCCTGAAGCCCTTCCCTGACACGCCTCCTGGCCTTCTGGCTGTCTGTCCCTCCAGTGCTTTCTAATCCTTGTGACTCACTTTGTAGCTTAGCCTTTCACTGGAAGATCTGGGAATGCACAGAATTAGTTACATGTTCTCCATCACTGTCTTCGTTGTGGAATTACTGCCTTGAGGGAATGTGTCTCATTAGAGCAGGCAGGAAGAAAATTCTCCGTGCTACCACTAAGCTGTTTAATTTTAACTGACAAATGTGGCCCCTCTCCCCCCCCTGTGGTCTGACTGAACTGTCTGGGCTGGGCATCGCAAGCTCCACGGGAATGTCTTTTCCCATCAGGGTGATGAGCTTTCTGAGGCAGGGCACATGTGGCAGAGTGGGCAGGGGGAAGTCGGTGCTGCCTTGTCCCCGATAGCAAGCAGTGAGAGCAGACCTGGCTGGCTGGGAAGGTGGCTGGGCTTCTAGCCCTTTACACAGCCTGCTGTCCTCCAGTAACCGATAGCTGTGCGTGACACCATTGAGTCTGTAATGGAGTTTGAGGACAGAAGCAAGCTGGACAGACTGTCTCTTTATTCACTTTTTAGCCTGCAAAAAGATGACAGGGCCAAGGCTCTTGCATGCAGTGAGTGGCCTGTGTGTTCACGGACAGCCACGCTGTAGAGCCTGGGAGACCCAGGCGTTTCGCTGTGCCCTTCCCAGGCCGTGAAGCTTGGCCTCCCTCCCTGAGCCGATCGTATCCCCGGGACTCACGCTCTCTGTTTGTGGCTGAGCGTTGTGTGCTTCACGGTACCTGTGAGCTGCACAAGGATGCAAGTAACGGCAGGGTGAGCTGCAGAACAGCTCTGTGGGCACTGTTCACTCTGCCTGCCCTGGGCTGTACAACGCAGAAATTGGGGCTAAACAGGGGAGTCAGGCTTCAGGACTGTGGGCTCATTGAGTTGGCTTTATACACGCTGGAGCTGAAGTCACCTGCCAGACTGTCGAGGTAAGACTGAGCCTGGAGGGTTGTCTCCTGGTGATGGTTCAAGGCGTTGCATGCACAGACATCACGTATATCGCTTGCATGTGGAAGGAAATGAGGCTTTGAACTGGGTGCTCGATTTTAGGCCAGGCAGACAGAAGGAGCGAGGACATGTGGTGCCTTTGCATGCTGGCTGTGAGGGAAAGGGAACCGTGGTGTTCCAGCTGCTATCTCCTACCCCGGCTCTCCATGCAAGCGTAAAAGGAGCCCAAAGCATGAGGATCAGCATCTTTCCAGGCACCGCTGGATGTCCAGATGGGAGAGACACTGCTCACTTCATAGCATCGTCTCCAGCTCTTTGTTTAGGTTGGAGTGATGCTGATTCAGGTCTGTTAAGTCCACTACGGTTTCCCCACAGGCTTTCTGGCTCATCTGGGTTGGACAGGGCAAAAAGTTACCTGAGCCAAAGGAGCTGGGGACGTAGCCCGGCGGGCTGGCACAGGCAGGGAGCAGCAGTCCCCGCTGCTGCGTGCTCCCGGCCCCTCGCCCCGCGAGGCTCATGCTGAAGCTCGTGGTGGCGTGGGAGGCCAGCCCGCCGTAGCAGCAGCTCCCCGCCGCGCTGGTGGCACGCGCCTTCTGCTTGAAGTCCAGCGCCAGGCTTCTCCGAAAATGAGCTTTCTTAATCTCCACCTGCACCTGAGGAAGAGATTGGAGATGGCTGCTGGTGCCCAGAGACAGCAAAACGGGCATCCCTTCCCCATGGTTTTCACTCCTAGTGATTTTTTTTTTTTTCCCCTTCCCAAATCCTACCAAGCAGGATGGATCAGAGGGTTTTTTTCTGGTTATCCCAGCACAGGGGCTGCGGGTTAACTTCCCCAATCCTGAAGGGGCTAGAGCAGGGAGCTCAGCTGCTCACACTTCTAACTTACCTCCCCATTGCAAAAGCAGTAGATAAAAGCCACAAAGAAACCCTGCCAAAAGAGACGGAGGTGGAGTTTCAGTCCTGAGCGGGGATGCTGTACGTGTCCCTCCCCTGTCCCCGGACGCCCCACGTCGACATACCTGAGAGGAGTTAAAGAGCATCTCGTAATGCATCTGGATCTGCCACAGGACCCCGGAGACTTCAGTGTAGGGCATGGCCATGAACACCACGTAATGGACTCCGAAAAGTGGCATCAGCACCAGTGTGGACTTCAGCAGCTTCCTGAGAGGAGAAATGCTCTGAGCCGTTAGCCAGGACCTGCCAGCCAGCCTGCAGCCCCCTTGCAGATGTTAGTAAGTGTCCTAGTGAAGCTTCTGCTGCTGCCGCAACTGGTTTGTGCGTAGCTATTGCACAGTGTCCAGCTTGGAGAAGAGAGCAAGCAGAGCTTCAGCTCCTGAGCCTGCTGCTTCAATCAAACTGAGCTGCCAGAAGTGCTGGCTGCCATCATCCTGCCACCCTCCCTCACTCCTGCAGCCATTCCCGTGCCTCTGCTCTTCATTCACAACCCTCTGGGGAGCCATTTCAGCTAAACAGACAGAAAATGAGCCAGACTGGGGCATGGTTTTACTGCTGCCAGCGCTTGCCTGTACTGCTGCCGGGGGTCCAGCTTCCCTGTGTTTGTCTCCCAGAGCTTGGAGGCCAGCACACGGACAATGTTGAGGAAGAGGAAGAAGTTCACCTGCCGACAAACACCCGCTGCGGTTTTGTTGCCCACAGTGACCTCAGGTCTGCCCAAGCAGCCCCCCAGGACGAGGACAGGCAGTTCTGGGTGAGCTGCAGGCAGGGATAGCGGGGTGATGCTGTGGTCAGAGCATGGAGGGACCAGTACCCCTGGATCCCTCTGTATCACATGGGCCCTCCTCGGGTGCTGGGGTGGCTGGGGACGCGACCCCAGTGACCACAAGGGATCGGCTCCGGGTCTCTATCAATCCCTTTCCCCAAAAGGGATTGGGAGATTCAGCCATGGGATTCTTACCACGATGGCAGCCAAGATGGGGACCTGATAAATCCACTTCAAGTTCCCCGCGCTGAGGTCCCAGCACCTGAAAAGACCAGTAAAGAAACGCCTTGAAGAAACCTGAAATCACTGATAAGGAAAGTCGCCAGTGGATGGCTCCACGTACCCTCCCGACCAACATCCCCGTCCTCCCACCCTTCGTCCACTTTGTGGGGTTTGTGTACATCTTGACCCAACAGCAGCCATGCTATGAGCATTCATAACCCTCATGGTGTTGCAAATCAGTTTTAAATTAGCATTAATGTTCCTGAGGGCTCCCTGGCCAAGTCATCTTAAAGTCCTGCTGTATGTTTGGTGGCCTTTCTCCTTTTAAAATGCTTAACATTAGAACATGCCCTTTAGCATTCATCTTTGCACTGTTTATTGATCAATCTATGGTGTAAACCTGTTTCCACCTTCCTCCCAAATGCAGAACAAAACCACTATCAGTCTGGATTACTGACCATTTTATGAACAAGCCTTGTACATGTGTTCGCTCCTCTTGTTCTTTTTGGAAAATTTTAATTTTCAAAAGTTCTGGTGCCCACAGATATTTTGCTGGCATTTGCAACCAGTCTTTTGCTCCCCAAAGGACTGTCAGAGAAGGTGGACCTACATACTCTGTATCCGCCAGGGAGGCCCTGACGCTGGTCCAGACAGATACAAACACAGCAGGGAGACCTGGAGGGGCAGGAACCAGAGTAAGGAGCATGGATGAAGCATCACATTTGCAGACCGAACCAGTTCCTGGCAGCTGGTCTGCACCCCACTGCCCTTATCTGGGCGCTCAGTGCCACTCAGCCATGGCTGATGCCTCTCAGTGGCCACAGCGTTGGGTTGGAGGTCCATGCTTACCCCAGCCAATGATGATGAGGACCCACAGGTAGTTCTTGTTGGAGAGGAAGGCCATGAAGATCAGGCTGTGCAGGTAGAGACCTTCCACCAGGATCCAGTAGTGGTTGGTGGCCAGAAAATAGAGGAAGAGAGTCACCACCACCTTGCAGCCAACCTGTGGATGTACAGTCAGAGAGGTGTCCATATCAAGCTGTTCGCTGAAAGCAAAACCTGGTGACTTTGGCCAGCAAAACCCAGGCTGTGCCCCACGCACGGCTCACGTTCCTCCCCTTGCACGGAGCTACATCTCCCCTGAGATAGTCCAGCATCAGATGTAGAGCAGGTACTCGAGTTATTTCCCATACGAGGGCACTCTGAGCTCAGATGGACTGTGAGACCCGTGTCCTCTGTGGCTCTGATCTCTACTGTGGGACCAGGATGAGGAGAAGCTGGGCAGAGCTGTAGGTGGCCCTTCATACCTCCCCAACTGCATCACCCCTCAGCAGCACAGCCCCCATCTGGGATGGTCCCAAGCACGTCCCCTTGCACCAGGGCTCCTAAATCCCCTTTTCCCCTGATCCTGCCTCCGGTCTTGGCACACCACTTGCCAGGTGGCTTCGTTGTCCTGGTGAGGGACCCATTTCTGCCTTGAAGTCATCCTCCCGCATCTTCTCCATCTCGCCGGCCAGTGTGCCTGAGTAGAGCACCATGTCCTTCACGAAGATGCTCACCGCCCGGCAGATGAAGGAGGTGAAGAGATGGATGTGGATGTAGTTGCGTGTGCAGTGCAGGCGCCTACGGAGAAGGGGTGCGACACAAGCCCAGCCCTGGCTGCCCAACAAGCTCATCACATGTGGGGTCAGGCAATGGGGGTCCCAGAGAGGGTGTGCTCCAAGATGTCAGTCCTCCCATGGGCACAGAAACCAGATCTGGGGGCAAGTGGGGTGTTAACCCCTTCAAGAGCAGAGTGGAGTGGATGGGGAGCTGGTCATACTGGGGGTGTTTTGGGGCTTTGGGAAATGGTCTGATGTTTGTGCTGGGGTTTGGGGCTGGTTCCCATTCCCTAAGGGGCTGCTCCCCCTCAGAGGGTCATGTGAGCAGGTGGTGGGGAGAAGATGGTTCTTCCCAACAGGGGGATGGTTGTTCAGCTCCTCCTTACTTGAAGTACGAGAGGATGCAGACAGCAACGATGAGGGAGCCCAGGGAGATGGAGTAGCCGATGGTGTACATCATGTGCAGGCGATCAAACACCTCCTGGAAGAGAAGGGCTGTGTTCCACGACCCCTCTGCAGCTCAGGCCCCCACTCCGCCCCTGGCCTCTGGGCTGAGAGCATGGGAGGAGCACAGCTTGTTTTGGGAGCAGAGGGGGAAGAGACCCTGCTCCCAGCAATTCCCCTGGCCTTTGCTGCATGCTTCCCTGGTCCCCATCCCGACACCCTTTCCCAGCACCTCCAATGAGCTAGGTCACCTTCTCGCGGCTCCGGCTCTCGGAGGAGAAGAGCAGAGCACATTCAGTGTAATTGGCCCAGGTCTTGTTGATGCTGAGAGCCATGGCCCAGGTCCCATAGGCGCTGCAGTACCTGTAGGCATGACCTGGGAATGGCGATGGGTGCTGTGACAGCAGCAGGACCCACGGGAAGGCCAGACATGCCCCTGCTTGAAGATTATCACCAAGATGAGGTGGCTCCTTGCCCAGGTGCAAGTGCTTACCTTTATGGTTGAAGTCGTAGATGTAGTCGGGGCAGGGCACCGACACCTCCTGGCTGGGGGAGCCCTTTGGCCAGCAGATAATCCCGTCCCACTCTGGAAGGCAGCTGGTGTCTGGCCAAAGAGCAAAGACACATCTCACTTTGGCTCCAAACACAGCCACACCATAACCTCTGGCTTCCCCAAGCGTGCGCTGGACCAGGGTGAGGAACATGTGCTGCCACGCAATCACCCCTGGCCTGCAGAGCAGGAGAAGCTGAGGCAGGGCCGGGGAAGGGGACATGTCCCATCGCGTTCCACCTCCTCCT
>VZTL01068047.1:0-19193 GCA_013400535.1 Scopus umbretta | reverse complement strand
GGGGGGGGGGGGGGGGTGAGGCCCCTCCACATGCTCTCATTTGTGGTGTGTACAGGGCAGCCAGTGCTGACTAATCAGGGTGATGATTTAATTAGCACCTAATTGTGCCCAGAGCAGCCATGGTGCCAGGAGCTGCACAAACCCACACCAGGACCCTGCTGCCCCCAGGAGCTGCACGTTTCCCTGGCCCCATCCCTCTCCCATCAGAGGGGAAAGCATTTCCCACAACGTAGCCAGCTCCACCGGGGCTGGCTGACCCATGCGCAGGGGAGGAATGCTACCTTTGATCTTCTCCAGTTGGGCTTTTATGTCTCTCTGACATTTCTCCTTAGCTTCCACCAGGAGATAGATCTGCTCTTCCTTTGTGAGAACATCGTCGGGGTCAACCTGCGAAGACAAAGCCAAAGTGACGGCGCCCACCGCCGCATGGCTTGGCTTGGGCCAGAAGTGTCAGATGGCAGCTCATCTCAGGTCTACTCCTCATGCTCACAATTTAGAGAGTAATCTTCCCTGGGAGAGCTTGACCCACCCTGGTAGTCTCTATGTCGCCAGAGAGCTACCACCACCTCCTCGGTGACATGAGCTACTCGTGGCTGGGATCCGGGATCCAGGAGCTGGGACCAAAGCTGCTCTGTCCCAGCAGCACCCCGAAGGTGGTTGATGAGACACCCACAAACGCTTCCTGACGCGGGCCGGGACCAACGTCACTTCTGCTGCCACAAAACACCCCGTTGCTCCCTGCCACCAACCCCTGAATCCAACCAGCTCATTAACACCAAGTCCAAAATCACAAGGGGCTCAAGGGCTGTTACGGGAACATCATCTCCTGACATGGATCAACGCTTTGCTGAGCCCCGCAGCACGGTGGGCTTGCCTGCAGACTGGTAGTATCAAGCAGGATCATCCTTGGGGCAAGAAATGAGAGTCAAAGCTAGTGCAAAGGACAGGCAGGGAAGACAGGAGCACACGTGGAAAACGGATGTACTGGTAGGCAAAGCTAACAGAGCAGCCACGACATGGCTGGGCGTTCCCAACCCTCCCCAGGTGAGCCAGGTTTGTCTGGCTTTGGATAGAGTCAAATGACACAGGGAAGAGGAAAGCGCTGCCTGCCTTCCTGCTCTCATTTCTCCCTCTTGCAAGGCTGAGGCTGACCACGAGCCCCCCTTCCACCCTGTCCGTGGTCCATGGAGAAATGTTCATGTTTCTGTGCTAGGAATCAGTGGCATGTCAGGCTTCTGCCCCAGCTCCTCCTTGCCCACCCCACTGGTGGTGCTGGATGTCCCCGTTGCCCACACCGAGCCCTTCAGAGCCAGGTCTGGCAGCCCTTGGTTGAAGTAGCTGGCCAGGGCTCTGCAAACACGCAGGCGCCCAGTGCCGGGAGCAGTGCGATGCAGATGGGTGCAGCCTGCGGCGTCGGCAGCCTGCTGGCCACACCACGTTTGCAAACATCTTTTGGAATGTTTTGGGCTGAGATTCTTGGAGGAGTTTGGAGCTGGGATGAAGAAACAGCTTTGGGAGTGAAAAGATGCCGGGATGCAGGGGGATTGCGTTGGATCCCAGACTGCCCACAGGTGAGCACGGCCAAAAACTGCACCAGAGAGGAAACGCTGAAACTCCCATTCACGCTCTTCCCAAAAGCAGCTGCCTGGGTGGGTGGATGGGGGGGCTGGTGAGGAGTGGGGATCCTGAGGGTGCATCAGCAGGGTGGGGGCCCAGCTTTGGGAGACATGCTGGGTGCGCCCAGCTCTGCCCTCACCGCATCCCTCCAGCCTTGCTTGCACTGACCGTAAATCGCCCCGCTCTTTCTGTTCCCTCGATGCCTCTGAGGCAGCGAACCCTGCCCTGGATGCATCCAAGAAATGGAAAAACCATCACATTGCAGTGTCTCCATGGCTGCTGGAAAGCTTTTAGCGGGAGCAGAGAGGCTCTCCTTTCCCGCCTGGCTTCTGTCCGGTAGCTCTGCAGCATGGGACATGCAGCTGGGGGCCACAACCAGAGCGGGTTGCACAAACAGCAATTTTTAAAGCCAGAAGAGGGACCGGAGGAGCCCATGGGGCCACGCAGACTTACCAGAGCCCATGCAGAGCTCAGGAGGCAGCAGCAGAGGAGAGCCGCCGTGATGCCTCCCACAGGGATGGATGCCTCCATGGTCCCACCACGCCACTCGGCCGGGGACCTTGAGGACGGTGAGCTGGAGAAAGCAAAGCCTTCACCTGGGGACAGCTAAATTGTTGCCGGTCCGGGGCCGTGGGTGACGGAGGGGGCTGGCACGTTCAGCAGGACAAAGCATCTTCTGGGATCACCTTCCCGGCTGCAGTCCCCATCGAGGCGAGGCGGTGGCAGGGGCACAGCCCGTCCCTGGGTGCTGGGGGAGCACTCAGAGGTGAGTCCCCTGTCCCAGCGGGCGCTGGCCCGGCAGTGCTATGAGGAGCTGCTCTCAGGCTTACCAGGCAGGGGGGTTTCTCCCCCCACCATGCTTGCTGCTATTCCCTCTCTGTGTCTCGCCTGCTTTAAGCAGCTCCCGGAGCGTGTGCAAACAATTCCCGTTTGGATGGGGATGACAGAGGTCTATTGGCTTAGCCCTAGGTGCTAAAATCCTCTGCATTCAAGGCAGATTCCTCTTCTCTTTTCAGAAACTTCTCTCATTGCCTGGTGGCTCATTTTTCAGCTGTCACAGCATCCTCCCACTGCCCCCGCGCTGCTCCGTCCCCTCCAGCCCCAGACTAGTCCCAAGGAGCCAGAGGACCTTGGGGAAAATCCCAGTGAGGTGGCTGGAGGTAGGGAGGCAGAGGGTGCAAGCACGTGAGCATCACCTCAGCACTGATGCTCCCAAGATGGGATGTCTTTCAGGCAGATGCCAGTTTAACCCTTTTCCTTCTCTCAGGGCTGGGGTAAGTTTTGGGGAGACGTGCCAGGATCAGTCCTGCTCCCCACTAGAACAAGCACCTCACAGCTTTTGCGCATTCACTTTGCAAAAGGACCTCGCTGCATTTAGCCTTCCGCAGAGGAGGGGCTGATGGCTAAATCAGCACAGCTCCTGCCTCTAGGAGCAGGCTGGACAGACAGACAGTCCTGGCAGCAGGGAGTTTCCACTCTGATGGGTGCCTCACGCTGCCCGTGAATGAGGTAAACCTAACGGGCAGGGCTGGTGGGTCAGGGCTGGTCCCACCACAGCTGCCACTGTCTCCATCAGAGCAATCCTCTGTCACCTGCATCCCCACAGGGAGGCCCTGGGGCTGTCCCCTGTGTTTTGGGATCATACGGATGCCTGGCTTGAACCTGCCAGCTCAAACGCCTTGTGTCCCTGCAGCAGCCCGAATGACCTCCTGCAGAAACAGGGACCACAGAGCGGGGAGTCCTCGTTTCCTAAGCAGGTCGTCATTAGTGGGATGAGTCAGAAATTCAAAAGCCCACTGCCAAACCCTGAGAACAGCAGCCTCCCAACCCGGGGCCTCACCCCTAACCCATGTAGTCCATGGCTGGGTGCAGTTATTGCTGCCTCCATAAGGGCACAATCCCACGCAGGGCAGAGCCCCTGGAGCCTCCCTTGGGGTTTTGCTGGCAGGGCAGCTTGTCCCGGTCCCAGCCACGAGCCCCCATGGTTGCTTGGAGGAGGGTCAGACTTCTGCTTGGCTCCTGAGGCCAGGGAAGGCATATCAGCTGGCTGAGAGGGCAAAGCAAATCCAAATGGCAGCACTCAGGAGGTGCTGCTGCTCCCTCTGATTAAATCAGACAGAAAAATAAGCCTCTCAGTTGCTTCCCCTGCCACAGCAATCAGCTGTAAATCAAGGAGGGATTAGGGGCATCTTGTCTTCCCGGACCAATTTAGCCACCACCCCGGCCCATCGCGTGGGTGGCGACACCGTCCCGGCGGCATCGCTCTGCCAAGCAGCTCCTTGCTCATTGGGATGCTGCATGGGCATGTAGGGTAGGAGAAGGGATAAGCAGTTAGCCAAATTGCAGGATTAATATTTTCTTGAAGGCTCTTCTGGGTACTGGTTTCTGGCCCAGAAGCTGCCGGGGACGAGGACAGAGTTAAGGTGAGGTTATTTTGGAGTCAGATGGATGCATGTATGGATGGATGCTGGCTGAGGGGGTGGCAGCAACGCTCAGGGGCAATTTGATTCTCACTGCAGGTGAAATCTGACCCAGGATCCAAGTTTGCAGTTAGCAAAACGTGTTGGGTTTTTGGTTTTGCTAAATGACTTGCTATATTATAGAGCAATCTGGAAAGCAATCATTGCAAACAACACACACCCAGCCCCACCATCCAGTCCCCTCAGCTCCCCGAATCCATGCTAGCAGTCATGAGATAATGGCAGACAGCAGATTTCCCAGCAGTTTGCGGCTGCCGCCTCCTCCCGAAAGACCCCCGTAACCCGGCTGGTGATGGCTCAGGCTCCAGCTGTGAGCAGTGTTTCGGCTGGGGGGGCTCTGGGCACAGGGCTGAACTGGTGCCGCCCCCGGTTCCCGTTACTCCTAGCCCTGCAGCAGCTCCAAACCAGCAGGATTAGTCCTGGCATTAGTCATGCCAAGCCTGAGCCACTGTGATACAACGTGACCTGAGCCAGCCTGACTCAACCACCTGAAAATACAAAATATAACTGCATTTTCTATATCTATGTATAAACAAAACTTAAATACATACATATATAATGTGCATATATATATATATGTGTGTGTACAAATATAAAGGATCAGACTCCAGCCAGCTCCAGGACCTCGTAGCTCTCACACCAGGACCAACAGCATCTCGCAGGATCCTGTTCCACCCAGTGGCTTGCAACCATCTCTGCAACCCAATCTAAACAAGCACGGGCCGGAGAAATGAGACCGGGAAGCATTTCCACAGCAGAGAAGATGCTCTCATCTGTTGTAATTAATTTTTGCCCATTTGTTTCTGTTACCAAAATACCACCTCTGGGATCCCAGTGCCAACTGGGCATGGGTTTTCCTTCTCCCGTGCTCTGTTGCAATCTGGCTGTACTTAGGTCGATGGTTTAGGATGTCTCGGTGTAATCCTCAACCCCATTTTCTGGGATGCTGAACCTTGATGACTTCTTCTGTGGGTCTTCAAACAGTTGGCAGAGGAGGGTGAGAGCAGGAACATCTCCCACCAGAGCTGATGAATTAAATGCCTGGCCTTAGCCATCGTCTGCATTACCCTTGTTAGCCATCCTGACGGAGGTGAGCACAGCTTCTTGCCTGCAGTGTGGCCTTTTCCAGGACACAAGCTCGGCCTTGGGGAGAGATTGGGGCAAACCGGACCCTGAGCTTGAGGCCAGGGGGATTGTTCAGAGAGGACTGAGCTCCTTTGAAGCAGCACTTCATAAAATTAAAAAGGGCTCTGCAGCATCCACCCTTGCAGGCCTGCCTAGAAACAGGCGTGCTTTTCCCATGGGTATCGCGCCAGGTTTATCAGCCGTCCTGTTGCTATTTTCTTGCCAGGCACCCGGGGCCATTTGCGTTTAGGTTTTCAGTGATCATTTAGCAAGCAGCCCCCATGCAGCCTACCCAGTGCAGGTGCTGGAGGGGGAGATGTCCCCCCTTTTGCGGCGGGGGGGGGCTGGGGGGGGGCAGCTGGTGGCTTCTCCACGCCGGGAGCGGATGACAATGGGCAATTGTCAAGTTGGGGCCCCTCTTGTTTGAGTTTTCTTCCTTTTATAGTAAGTAGCAGTTGCTCCAGCAGCTGGCCTGCCCCTCCGGGGTGAGGACAGGGCTCTGTATATAAGGGAAGGAGCAGGCTTTGCTTTCCATCCTTCCATTCGTTTCCTTTGCCAGGCACCAGGACTCATCCCTGCACCTTTGCAAAGACCCAGTGCGATGCCGCTCAAGAAACCCGACCCAAAGAAAGAAGCAGCCAAACTGGCTCCGGCCCCAGAGCCACCCAGAGAGCCTGCCTTTGATCCCAAGAGTGTGAAGGTGAGTGATGAATGAAGACCTCGCTGTCTTTCTTCTTGCCTGTCATCTTCCAGGCACAGGCACTGCAACACGCCGTGCAAACAGCATTCACCAGGCTAAAAGCCAGGGTTGGGAGGGGAAAATTATCAGATCGCCTTGGAGCAGTGGGCTGGGAGCAACGCTCTCCTTGCTGGGGAGGTGTTTCAGTCTTCCCCCATCCAGCCCCGCGCAGCACTCGCCCAAGGAAACTGCTTCGCACTGGCACAGGGACGCTGCTGCCTAGAGCTCCAGCTGCGGAGGCAAACACCCTGCAGCTCCTGCTGAGACCCTGTGTTGGGGCCCCGGCAGCATTAAAAAGTTTTTCTGCCACCCACTGTCTCCATCCTAAAGAATTTTGCCGCCTGCATTGTCTCCTCCACATGAGAGCATCTTTTATCCAAGTCTCTATGAACGGGAGCTCACTTTTTCCGTGATTCACCAGGATATAGTTACATTTTTAAGCCAGAGCAGCGGCAGGAGAGTTGTAAATAGCAGGCTCAGCACGGAGGCTCTTTAGTCACTTGAACTACGGACGAAGCCTTGAAATAACATCCCTTCCACCCAAAACAGCCACGACTGTGGTCCGAGCATCCCCGCTGCCTGCCCACCCCTTGCCTGCTGCGTTGCTGCCGGCTGCGCTTTCCGCTGGGATCTCGGTTCCACAGCGAGGGTGGGAGTGCTTCCAGGCATGGCATGGCTGGACACGGCATGGATATGGCCCCCCTGCCCCGAGCAGGCTGTGGAGCCTGGGGAGGGAGATGTTCAAACACAGGGGAGAGCCCCTGTCTTACCCCTGGCCTCACACAGCCCTCATGCCCGGCTCCCTTCTCTTCTCCCAACAGATTGACTTCACTGCAGAGCAGATCGAAGGTAAGTGCAGATTCACCTTGTCCCAGAGACAGCATTAGAAATGGGGAGTCCTTTTTCCAGGTAGTTTTTCACAGCAGACATGACAGCTGAGGCGCCACACATCAAATCCCCTCCTGGGGGAAAGCCCAGCAGGATCCGGGTACCCCATTCTCCGCAGCATGCTGCTCATCCTCCAGGATGGGCTTGGGAGGTTTCCTAGCAGGTAGAAGGGACATATGAAATCAGAAAGTCATGTCCCTGAGCAGCATCAGGCCAGTAAGGAGATGGGGAATAGCGCTCGTGGGAAGGGATGGGGCAGGAGAGGAGATGGAGATGGGATCAATGCCGGAGGGGAGTAGGAGCCAGCGCACGGATTAGCTGGGACTGCAACGCTGGGCTGTCAGGAGCAGTGAACAGATCCTGGCTCCTTGCTCTGCACTGAGGGTGCCCCAGTCAAAGAGGATAATCCCAGCTTCAGAGCCTGGCAGGGAAAAGGTATTTTTCCATTCATGGTGAGAGACGCAGCCTGGTTCAAAGTCTGGGATTCGCACAGGAGTAGCAACCTCTGGCAATTCAGGGACAGCCCCATGCTGAGGGGCTAAAATGAAATTGGGATTTCTCATCTCTCCAATGCCTCTGTACAGACTAGGGAAGGGATAAGATCTGGGTGCAAATCCTGGTGGGAATACCAGGAGGAGGAGGCCCAGTACCCTGCAGGCTCAGTCCTCAAACCAGCTTGTGAAAGGAGAAAAGAGAGCCAGTGGAAATGTGAGCAAGTTAAAATGTGAAGATATTTAGGTTTAACCTGCAGAGACATGCCAAAGCATGTGACACGCTTCTGTGGCTCCACGTAGTCAGGAGTGGACATCACTGGGCACCCTCATAGCGGTGCCTCTTGACCCAAGGACTCGCAGGAGGTGATGTCCCTCCCTGGATCCCCCCCGGAGTCAGATGGAGGGATCTTACCTGCAGAGATGGAGCCATTGTGAGGTCAAGCAGGATAACAGCAGCACCCTGAGGTGCAGGGGGGGACCTCGGACAGGACTACGGGGACACGGCATGGACATCATGGGGACAGGTTCAGGGGATGGTGAGGCTCAGCAGAAGAGATAAAGATGCCAAGTAGAAAATGGAGCAAACCCAAAGCCCTGGGCAAAGATTCCCACCAAACCCAAGGCAATGCCTACCAGACCATGACAACTCCATTCTCACATGGAGACCGTGATCACTTCATCCCACGCAAAAGGAGGAAGAGCAGCAGCTCTGCTTTGAATAAGTTATTGCTGGACATCATGAAGAAGATGGTCCAGAACCTGGAAGTCATTAATGCCATGGAAACTGTTAGCTCTGAGTGTTCACATGGACAGGCTGGAAAGGCTGATTACCCACTTGGGCCAGTCAACTGCTCAGATGGACTTCACGGCCTGGAGGCAGCAGAATGAAATCCAGAAGTGTGTGGAGCATCTGCTGCAGGAAAACCATCATGTCGCTGCCTGTGTGGAGCAGCTGGAGAGGCAGGTGCCAGCCACCAGCCTTGGGGTACTTGGCTTGGCTGCAGAGGAGTTTAAGGACTTGGGGGGTTCCTGGAGGACTTGTTTCCCACATTTTGCACCTTGACACCAGTGAGGAGACTGTTGTAGTGGAGAAGATCTTCTGGGTCGAAACAAGAAGCAAACACCAGCCTCTGAGCAGTCACAGGAGCATGGTTGTCCATGTAACCAACGTTGGAATTAAAGAGAGAATCCAGCAGCAGGTCAGGAAGATGAAAAGCATCACACAGAAAGAAAGAGATCCTTAATTGTTCCTCAGTTAGGTCTCCCTCCTCCAGGTAAAATGTAACAATGGCATGATAATTTATGGGAGTGAGCTTGGAAATGAATCTCACATGTTCTTCCAAGTACAGTTGGCATGACATGGTCTGCAAGGCTGGGATGGACATGGTCACCCTTTCCCCAATGCCACCCTTCTCCAGCAGTGCCATGCTGTGTCTGCCTGGCTGGGGCTGGGGGATGCCAGCAGAGCGCATGGGGTGTTGTAGATGTCATGGGAGTGCAGTGGGATGGCCAGGGGGTCCTCAGGAGGCAAAAAGAGGAAGAGCAAAGGGGATGTGCCAGTGCTGCCAGAGCAAGGTGGTGCAGGAATCCCAGCAGGATTCATCCAACCAGCTCCGCATGGGTGGCAAAACCTGCTCAAGAAGCTGAGCGACTCATTGAAGGAGTCTGGCAAGCTTCGGTGGCTCGTTGCTCAAGCTAGCGCAGGGTTGCCTGCCCTGGGCAGCAGCGAAGGGTCCAGAGGGCACCCGCCATGTGTGTGTCCACACCTTCCCTGCCCGCCAGGCAGGACTCGTTCCCAGCTGGGTGGGAAATGGGGCCAGCATGGCCGAGGACATCTGGGCTCTTCTTCCCTGCAGAGTTCAAAGAAGCCTTCAGCCTGTTTGACCGGACACCCACGGGAGCCATGCGGATCACCTACGTGCAATGCGGGGACGTCCTACGGGCGCTTGGTCACAACCCCACCAATGCAGAGGTCCTGAAGGTGCTGGGCAAGCCCAAACCAGAAGGTGACAGCAAACTGGGGCAGTGGGGACAGGGTGGGACAAGCAATCCCTGCGCTCCCCGGCAGCAAATGAAAGATCACATCCCCTGTAGGAGCAGCCCTGCAAGATGAAAGAATTAGGAAGGAAACGATGCAGAGAGGCTTCATTCCTGCAAAATTCCTTCATTTCTCCTCCCCGTACCATGGCTGATGTAAGGGATAGGCTGTCCTCAGCTGGGGGTGGTGGCAACTGATGCTTAGTGGACCATATCCTGAGCTTGTGCAGATTGGTGTAACCTGACCAGTCCCAGAGCAGCCGCATTGCCTTGGTGGCAGAGGACCTACTTGCTGGTTTTAATTTTTGGCTGATATCAGCAGTCTGTGTGCAGCCCCCAGATGTTAATACCTTATTCCTCATATGGATCTTCCCATCCCAACTATAATGTACTAATAGTTCCATCACTTTGTGGGGTTTCTCCTTTGTACTCAGATGGAAATGAGACCAGGAAGGTTAAGCAGGAGATCCTCAGAGGCTGACTTCAGCCTGGTGAAGTTAATCTCTGACCCCATCTCCTCCTCCCCTTCCAGAAATGAACACAAAGATGCTGGACTTTGAGACCTTCCTCCCCATCCTGCAACACTTCACCCGCAACAAGGAGCAGGGCACCTTTGAGGACTTCGTGGAAGGGCTGCGTGTCTTCGACAAGGAGGGCAACGGCATGGTGATGGGGGCTGAGCTGCGCCATGTGCTGGTCACGCTGGGTACGGGCTGGCCCTGGGGAGGGGAGCAGGACAAAGGCCACCCCTAAGGTCTTTCTGGGCAAATGGCTTGGGTTAGTTTGCTGGTCTCACACATTGGAGAGACCCTTTTTTATTCTGCTCCTTGCAGGTTTTTGTAGGAGTGAATGGGTTCCTGAATTGTGGCCTTTTCCATATATGATCCAGGCGAGATGGAGAGTCCATAAAATCTTCAATTATCAGACAACCATTGCAGCTTGGTCTCTCCACAATGTCCCACTAGCATTCCCCAGTCTGTAGTGGCACACAGCGCCTTTTTAACCCCCTTCTTCTTCCTCTGGTGGCTTTGGCTCTCTGGAAGAAAGACAGGAAGGTCCTGCTGGGCTGAGAACCCTTCCCCTCACCTCTCCATCCTCCTCCTCCAGGGGAGAAGATGACAGAAAGTGAGGTGGAGCAGCTCATGGCAGGGCAAGAAGATGCCAATGGCTGTATCAACTATGAAGGTAGGAGCAAGAGATGCCCATCAGGGCTGTCCTGGACATGGTCATCTTGTCTTATGGTGCAAAATGTGTCCTCTGTGAGGACATTGATGATCACTGAGAGGCAGGTATGGCCCACCCTCCAAAGCGTCTCTGAGGAGAGCTGTGAGACATGTGAGCTGGGGTGGGAACAAAGCAGTTGTGACAGTGATTTCCAGTAAAAGCAGCTGAAGACAGCATGTTTCCAAAGGTTTCAGGACTGCTTTATCCCCAGTTTTGACACTGTTTTGTCATAAGCTATCAAAAAACCCCCCGAAGCCAGCATCTTTCACAGCAGAGGCTAGTTGGGAACATTCAGAGACTCCAAGAGAGTGAAAATCTAGCATAGGGGTGATTAAATCTGGGAACCTCTAAAACTGGAGAGCATTGAGGAAAAGAGGGTACCCATTTCCCTCAGCCTCAGAAAACTGGGGATAGTGGTCCTGGCTCATCTCCAAGAGGGGTTTGGTATCACTGTAACCATGTTTGGGACAGCATGCGAAGGGTGGGAACAGAAGGAGAAATCTCAGCCCTGGCAGTGCGTATCCCCTTCATCCCTGCTGCCTCTCTGCCCCTCCACCACAGCTCACCGCATACTTTGACCTCTCATGCTTTCATTTCTGATTTCCTCCTCAGCTTTTGTCAAGCACATCATGTCTGGCTGAAGGATGAAACTTCAGGTGAGTTTATCAGGGTCTCCTGCTGCTTACTCTGAAATTGGAAATCCTGCATATAACAGCCAGGGCAGAGGAACCAAAACCCAAACCCCACAATCAACCTGTAGTGGACTAATGCCACAGGAATAATCCCAGCTTTGAAAGCACAAAAAGCTGTGTTCTTGATAACAAACCTCATTTGTAACTTGTGCTATTTAAAATTTATCAGGACAGTATCAGCCCTGTGACTGTCAGCTGTGGTCTGGTTAATTGGGTCGATTCTCTGCTCAGGAAGAAAGAGGTTGGTGTGGTTTATGGTGGTACATTTTCTAGCCCACCAGGAGCTCAGGTGGTCATCAAACTGCAGCTGGTGGAAATAAATATCTACAAACGTGCAGCTGTGAATTACCCGATGCTAAGAAAATACTAAATACTTGGCGAGGAAATTTCTATACTACTGTGCTAATACTTAAGAAATATTAACATGCCCATTAACATTAGAAAGAATATGGAAAATGTACCACTGATTCTTGTTATAATGTGCATGTTTCTTTAAGTCTGTCTGAGGAAAACAGAAAAACAAGTTTCTTTTGGGTGAACTATCCCTCAAAAATCTATTCAATTTAAAAGAAAATCCAAATTACTAAGAGCTGGCCTGAGTCTCCCCTGCCAGTTTCTTATGGTTTCACTGTCTTGCTTACTTTCTTAAATATTTTACCTCTCCTCAGCTGTGTGAAAGGCAACAGGAAAAAAAAAAAAAAAAAAAGAAGAAACAAAATTACCTCCAGATTGCTAAATACACAAATGAAACCTTTAAAAATCTTTAATCTTTAAACATCAGAAGGTTAAAATGGAGGCAGACAGAATTGTGAACTTTGAATGTTCAGCATCCTTTTTCTCTTGTTTTTAATCCATTTCTCTCCAGTTCCTGTTCATCAGGTCAATATAGGTGGCTAGGTGGCAAATGCTGCCAGGGAGATTTCATTCTACACAAAACTATTTGCATGAAACACTGTTTTTTTAATGGTGTGGAATTGCAGGTATTGACATTTTTGGTTCATCTGAGAAGGAGCATTCTCATCTCAAAGATTCAACGCATTAAGTCCTCTCATGCTTGTCTGCCAGGCTCTCAGAAACGTTTGAACCCACCTGAGCACCACGAACAGCAAGATTCCTCCATCCATGTCCCTTCCTCTGCAACTGTTGCACATCTGCAGAGATTTTTCACATGAGCCACCATGAAGAGTTGGCCTCCATGCTTGTGTGCCTAAGCCTCGGTATACAATGATATATCTGCAATTTGTTTTTAAACCTTAAGTTATTCTTTTCCAGCTTTTCCTGTGACATTTGACTCATTAAATTTTGTTCCTTCCTCCCTTAAATGGTATCTCTGCTTTGGCTTTGGCCTGCTGATTGAAGTGTTAGATGGAGGAGATCCCTCGGTCTCCACCAGCAATTGGAGATGGCAGGATGATCCCATGGAGAGGGGAAAAAGGCAAGTTTTATGACCGCTAGATGTGAGGGAGGGGTTCAGACTTGGGGGTGAGGATCTTTGTTCATCACCTCACCCTCAGCATGGGGCCAGGAGCTGGGCTGCAGTCTGGCCATGCCTTGCTGATGGAGGTAGGTAGGCCTGGGGCAAAGTAAGCATGAAGGACAAGTTGCATCAGACAGAACCTCCCTGTTCCTGGGAGGTTCTTGACCTTCTCTCTGCCCTAAAACTGGCCCCTTTATGGACCTGTAACCCATCCACCCTACAACATGCTGCCCCATGCACATTCTCTCCAGGTCCAGGCTGAACTGCACTGTGGAGCCAAGAGGGACCTGCTTGGTCCTGCCACTGTCCCTATCACAGAAGAGACCAGCAGGCACCTCTCCATCTCCATGGCCTGTCCCAGCCAAAAAAGGCCAGACACCCTTTAAAAAACCAAAACCCTTAGAGAAAACATTAAAACCATTCTTTTTTCTATATCATTGTCAGGTCAAAAAGTCTAGTTTTGAAGGGTGGTTTTCAGGAAGTTGAATCCTGATGAGTCAGCAAGGGGGAAGGAAAACAGGGAAGTGATGGGTATTTCTGGGGCAGGTCACACCTCCATCCTCATGGCATGGGATGGCGGGCCCCTGGGGTGCAGGTAGGGTCCCTTCTGAGGTGCAATCCAGCCAGGACAGGCTCCCTGGACAGTTCCTCTCCAGGCAGGCAGTGTGTTCGCAGCCAGAAGCTGTCTGGGGGCTGCACAATGCAAGCTGGTGGCTCTCTCCCTCTTCCTACCTGCAAAAAAATCACCATAACATCATTAGAAGTGGTGAATAATTAATGACAGATAACTCAGCCCTCCCATCAGCAGAACAGCTGGGAGCAGAAAACGCTTTGCTTTGATTTGTTCCTTATTCCACTGTTCTTGCTCCTTGACTTTGACAAGAAATCAAAGGCATTTTGCTCCGACGTGGTTGACTTCAGCTGCCACTTGCTCATTTCTGTGCAGTGACTGCGTAACAGCTGCTTTCAATTCCCACTGCTTAATTCAAATGCTCATAAAAAGCAACATAAGCTGTTTATAGATGCAGCTATCGATCTTTTGCACTGACTTGGCCAACCTGAGTGAAACATGGAGGTAAAATTTCATCCAAATGTGAACTAGCTCCCTGAATTCCCTTTCCGAAAGGGAAGATTGCTTCCTTCTGAAAGGAAGATTGGCTGGGCAGAGGGTAGCCCAAAGAACACTGGATAAATGCAAAATCCTTGGGAATCCTGCAGACTGAGATATCAAATAAAAGCTACTAGTCTCATTTGTTAGAAACACAGCGTTGCAGCAGGGTACAACCCACACCTACATTTTGCCTCCAGAAGGCATAAACACTTCCCTTAGGAGGTACCTGACTCTCTTGAGGAAGGTGCGGTGTGAGGGCGCTCCTCCACTTCAGGGCAACGCCTGTCCTCGCCGTAGCCTTCGCTGAGGCCCATGTGGGTGCTGTGTCCCGGCCAGGTTCTCGGCTCTGCTGCCTGTACAGGGTGCCAGCCTCATTGCTGGTGTCCCCTGGTCACCTTACCAGCTCAGCAGGTGGGAACACGCTCCCTTCCCTTGCAAGCAACCTGGAAGCGCCACTGCTCAAGACAGAGATGAAGTTCAAGGAGAAGCTAATTAAAACCGTGGAGCTTGGCTCAGTGGCCAGTGTACGAGCATGGGCGACGTTCTCTGCTGCTGCAGGGAATTGTTCCGCTGACACCAGGTGCAGCTGGAGGTTACATATTTCACTGTGATCTTTCGGTCCTGGTTGTATGACTGGTTGTGAGGATGCCAAGGGAGTGAAGTGTTCATTTCTTGAACGCCACCAGGATTCAGAAGTAAACACGCATCCCTGAGCTCTCTGGATCAGCTACCCAAAGCCGCAAGCTGGTGCCAAGGAGAATGGCCAAGCAAGCTCAGAAGGTAAGGGAGGACTAGCTAGGTGCTGAATGAAGGTGCACTGGCCAAAGACATAGACTGATTTATTAATTATAGTATTTTACACTCATAAATAGTAAAGGCAGCTTATACCAATGGAAGGCTTCCCCTTCACCCTCCCTTCTGGGACACCAGAGGAAGTGTGCTTGCCAGGCGGGAGCAGGGCAAGGCAGGAGGGCCAGGAGCTGCCAGAACACCAAGTCTCTGGAGCGCACAGGGCACACAAAGGCATCAGCAGAACAGCAGGCTGCTCTGAGTGTCTAGGCTCTCCTTAGGCAGGGAGAGCTGCCTTTCCTGGCCCTCATGGCCAGGGACAAGGCTGGGAGGGTTGGCATTAGCCATGCAGGGGAGAGGCATGGGGGAAATCAGGCTTTCAATCAACACACAGCACTTCCTCTACAGGCTACCACACCGGCAGCATTGGCGATGCTCTGTATTCAGCAGCTGGAACATCAACCTGAAGCAGTAGGAAACAGGCTTTTTCTGTATGGGTACATTGTACTGCTCCTTGTCTAACTGGGCACAGGGTTGGAGCTGCTATTTAAAGAGTGAGGCACCTCTCAGCGAGGACATTGTGCCCATTATAAACTTTCACTATTGCGGAAAACCAGTCAAAGTCTAGTTAAGCTGCATGTGCTGCATTGGACTGCAGAGATAGCTGCCTTTCCAACACATCAGGATTTCCCTCAAACATGCAAACATCTGTAGAGCTTAGGTCTCAGTTCAGATGGTTTAAGTTACTTTGTAAAGCATTTTCTTAACACACATCCACCAGGTTCTTTTCTTGCCTCAGATGACTTTCTAGCCAAGCCCAGGATGGGCACACTCAAGAGCCTGACAGGTCTTCAAAGATCTTGAAGACATCTGTTGGAGAAGTTGTTCAGGTTGGAAGAGCCACAACACTATAATGAACAGGTGGCTCAGGCCTTGCTGCCTCCTGCAATCCCTCTACCTGAAGGTGACATTGTGCCCCAGACCAATGCAGCCAGGCAGCTCTGTAGTTCCCCTAAATTGCACATAGTGCCATGTACTCCAGGACTGCTCTAATCCTGGCCAGTGACTCCAGCTACCGTTCTCAGAGTGCCTAAATACCAGATAGCCCCGGCATGAAGTGTTATGAGCAAGGAGGTGATAAGGCAGGAGCATGCACATACAAAACAACGAGTATTCCCCATTCCCACAAAGCAGTTCAGAGGGAAGGCATACGATCTGTGACCACTGTGTTGCAGCCACCCTGGGAAGAAGGCAAGTCTGGCCTTGCAGAGGTGAGTCCCTGTGGGTCAGAGGGCAGGTTATACAGAGGTTCAGTACGTGTATTGGAGGAATGGAGTCGGCAGCAGCGTTGTAGCATCCTCACATCTGAAAAAAAAAAAGCCCAGTAGGACGGCTTCTCCCCCCTCACCAAAGAGAGGGACTGCTACAGGCTCGCTTGGTCCGGTTGGAGGCAGCAATTACCCGATACGCTGCTGAAGCTGCAGCTCCACTGCTTGGAAGATGTCTGCATTGCTGAGAACCAGTCCCATCCTGACAAACGTGAGGGTCTTATCACAAGCACATGAGAGCCCTGTCAGCTGTCAGGTGATTGTCCACATGTGTACCCGAACACTTTTCCTGACCAAAGCAGGTATTCATAGTTTAGTGCCACCCTAGGCTGGCCTGGAAAAAATGCTTATACTGCTCGAATACTAACCAGACGTCTCCTTACATACACAAGCAAGGGTGGCACAGTGTGCTCCCAGCAATGCTAGTATGTGTAGCTTTTGCTGTAAAGCTGTGGTGGGAGGCTCCCAAGGTCTGGCAGATAAGCGGCGTTCTCATCCAGGTGAGAGAGAGGCACTGTGTCCTCCTCACTGATCTGCCGGTCAAACTCTGCCTTCAGAGCTGGCCGCTGATTATCAGGGAAGGCCAGAGAGAACAAGGCTTCAGGCTCACACACAAACTTGTACACGTAGCGCTCTCCAGCCACCTGCAGGGAAGACAAGAGATGAACGTTGCAGGCACACAGGCAGCACTGGGCAATGCTCCTCAGCAGCAGAGAAGACTTGTAAAAATATCTAGCTGCTCTAGTCCCTAGCCCTGAGACACATCAGAGTTGTAAATGTCTCCTTGTGCTGTCCTCCTGTTTCCCTGCTGCTCTGGTCATCCCTGGAACAGCTCCTGGGAAAATGGATGCTGCCAGCTGACTTTTTGTCCAGGTAGCAACAGCATCAACAGTCCAGACCAGTCTGTACTGTGACATGATTACACTCACAGTTATCCTCTCCTGTCCCCTGGATCTGGAAGAGACCATCCCTACAACACAGGGCCAACCCCCAGGCAGCCTTTCTCTCGCCAACAGCAAGTCTAGACTGATTATACGTCCTTGCAGCCACATAAATTCCAACTCTCCTAACTGCAGACATATAGAAAAAGAGAGAAATCAAGATTCCCCTTTGTTTTATTTCCCATACGTTGCCTAGAATTCAGCTCCTGCACACCTTCCTCATTTAACTGCTGCAATGAGAACTTATGGGGAAAGAAAGCTCAGGATGCCTGGCCAGCTCAGGTACCTTCTGTACCTGTAAGGGCTTCCTGTCGCTCACAGGAGAAGCGGCACTAAAGGCATAAAAACTCTATCTGCTTTGCTAACTGACCTTCTGCATGATGCCTTTCTCGTAATAGTAGCGAAGGGATCGGCTCAGCTTGTCGTAGTTCATGGCTGGACGGTTCTTTTGGATACCCCACAGCCTGGCTACCTGTAGGAAAAAGCATCAAAGTGCATGAAGGCCTGTGAACCCAACCCAAGGGCAAAAGAACATTATCCAGCTGATTCTCTTTTGAGGAATGGTACCACATGCAGCTCTAATTGGAGCAAGATATGAACAGATACTACAGACACATCTCCCAGATATAGTCAGATATCATTGGGGTTTTTGGAACCTGGCAACATTAGAAATTATACCTTAGTTAACCTTAGTTAATGTAATTTTGATATAAAAATATATTTAGACTAGAATGTAGTTTCTTCCAGGTTTTTAACGAAAACTTGTGACCAGTAGGGTTCAAAACTCCAGACCTCAATGTCGGCCTCAAGTATGAGGCGTGATAAGAAAGCGCAAGTCACTGCAAGCTTGAGAGTGAAGTGCCTGGGGAAGTGGAGGCAGTGGGTAATTTGACTCACTGCCTTGCTGAGACTCTAAACTTACAAGCAGCCTTTCTTAAACCTGATATTCATGCCACCCACGTGTTTTGACCTCTTCTAAAAACCTTGACTTGCTGCAGGGTCTAGCGAGTACTACTGGTAGGCATGAGCCTTCAACAGGGCAGAGGAAAAGCCACTTGGGAATTTGCAGCCTCAGAACGAGTGGCTGCTCCCCCCAAGCCTGTAGAGAAGCTAAATGGTTTCACCTCTTCTGGCTCAATGAGTTTGAACTCCATCCCTCTACCAGTCCAGGCAATGAAGTGGGAATTGGTCGGATCATCCAATAAAGCCACAAGAAATTGCCAGAGCTGGAGAGATCCCCGTCTCTGGTATGGAGGTCCTTCCCGGTACCCTCCGGCTTCCTGCTTGATGTCTCCTGCTGAGAAGAACAAACAAGGTGTTTCTAAGGGTAACAAAAAAGCACATTTCATGAATGTTTACCTGGAATATTTCAGCTCACACAAAACAGAGTGGCCAATTCACCAGCCGCTCTTCCAAGAGGAAGCTCTGATGAAACTCTCAGTTAAGCTACTTATGCTAGAAGGCCTGTTTGCTGCTGAAAAAGCTCAAGAAATGGGATACCAAAGAGCCAGGTATGAACCACAGCTAACACACCTGCAAGAACAGTGTAACAAACTATGTAGACAGTGGTCAAGTGGTTAGCAAAGATGTTGGATAACCCTATCTTACACCCAAACTGGAAGCCATTCTTTCTCTGACCTTCAAATTTTTCTGGAACAACACAGACATCATCAGTGAAGGACCTCATCTGCTTGTCATAGCTGCAGCCTGAAAGAGAAGACAACATAGGCAGTCATAGACAACAGGGCAGTACTAGAGGGCAAAGCAATGCAGGGAAAAGACGACAGTCGCTGAGCTTCTTACCTAATGCATCTTCTGTATTTGAATGACTTGGATAACTCTCAACATTTATGTACATGGAAGGACAACCAGGAACATCTACAGAACAATTAACAAACTCATTTAATTAATCAAAAAGCACAGGAGGCAGAGTGATCTTGCTCTCCAGAGGTGGCTAGGTAAGTGCAGCTGTCTAACCAACATCCTCTTAAGGCCCTCCAATAGGTTAGTGGCAGATGATAACTTTTGATGTCTCAGCCATCCCACCACAACTTCATCATACTTCCAGTCATGAATTACACTAGTAAATTTTTGTGGTACTATCACGTGACTTCCTTTAGAGTAGCCAGGATAGCGAGTCAGTCACCTATATACCACTCTTAATACAAAATCTTGGACAATGGGCTAAATTTGTATGACACCTCTCCCTCATCTTGGGATTGTAGAAACGTTTAGGTTGGAAGAGACCTTT
>VZTL01068046.1:7023-29185 GCA_013400535.1 Scopus umbretta | reverse complement strand
CTCAGCGCTCTCCTTTCTACCTGCAGAAAATAGAGGACGGGCATTTAAACAACTCCCTGGGATCCCCGGTGCAAGCTGATGTCTACTTCCCTCGCCTGGTAAATCACCTCTATTTGGTTTTTTTTGGGGGGGTTGTTTTGTTGTGGTGTCGTTTTTTTGTTTGGTTTTTTTTTTTAACCCCTTTACCCCCCTCCCCTGGCTGCACCACGGCGGCCGCTGCTGATGCCGAGTGACCCTCGCCACGCTCCCCTCCCCTGTCCTTTCCAGATCGTCCCCTTCTGTGGGCACATCAAAGGAGGAATGAGGCCGGGAAAGAAGATCTTAGTTATGGGCATAGTGGACCTCAACCCCGAGAGGTAACAGCCGGGCAGGGCTGCCCGCCCCGGGGGCGCTGGGCCCGGGGAGGGGGCGAGGGGGGGAGGCCACACGCACACACACAAACGCACACGTACACACGGATCCCTCCTTTCTGGAGAGGGGTTATTTTTATCTATTTTAAATATAGCGTGCTGATTTCTCCTTTGACCCATAGAGGGGGCATTTCTTTAAGGGATCCCGTTTCCCAACATTTTACCTGGGAGTAAAGGAGCATATAGAGCATATATATATATATACATACACATATATGCACAACGCACATGCACACATATATATATGCTATAACCATGTTCATGTCCCTGCTGAGCTTTTGGAGCATTCCCTGAACAAGCTGAGCTGTCACCCCCCCCGTACCGCTATACTGTCAATGGCTTTAATAAGGCGAGAAACGAGACCGGCGGCATTTGGGGCTTATTTGCTTGTTTGTGGCTGAACGAGAGCCGTCCTGTTTGTCTTGCAGCTTTGGCATCAGTCTGACTTGCGGGGAGTCGGAAGATCCTCCTGCGGATGTAGCTATTGAACTGAAAGCCGTGTTTACAGACAGACAGTTTGTCAGAAATTCTTGTGTAGCTGGAGAATGGGGGGAAGAGCAATCGTCTATTCCTTACTTTCCATTTATTCCGGACCAGCCTTTTAGGGTGAGTACCAGGATGCCAGCGGCATGCGCCGTATCTGATAAAGCATTAATGTGATCAGAGGCGCAGCAGAACCCGACTTGCCTCTTGTGAAATCACAGTGTAGCCCGCGCTCCTCCGGTTGAGACATCGTTTGCCGGATTGTTTGTATCGATCAGAAGTTGTGCGGAGATCCCGCTGCTGCATGCAACTGCAGGCAGTTCAGGTGGGGCTACGAACACCTCACTGGGGTGCTATGACAAGCTGGAGGTTGTAATACTGTGTGATGAAGTGCACTTCCTGAGCTTAGTTTTATAGCTATAAATTAAAAAGTACCTCTATGTTATTAGTGAATTACAAGTTATTATTGGAGAATGTAAATACTCTGGGACTGCCGTATGTTTTGATGGTTTTTTTAATGGACGTGGTGTTCGCAATTTAGTGCAGCTAATGAGGATCCTGTTCATCCTTTGTCTCCAGGGTTGTTACGCTGAGGTTGACCATAGCCCTTCGTGTTAGCAGATTAAACAGCTAAGCAATAGTGGTATTCTTTTCTGAACCCTGGGATTAAATCTCCTGTCAAATTTAAGTCTGTAGTCACTTGAAAATGGTGTACGTGGAAATGCTGTGGTGCAAGGGATGGACTGGATTGACCTAGAAGCAGATTCCCATCTGTAGTGTTTATGGTTACGTGAAGATGTCTTTGCAAATCAGGACTAACAAAGTATGCAGCTGCAGAGGGCTGCTTCTCTCTCAGCGGCTTCATAACGTTGAGGAAAAAAGGCTGCATGCCTTCGCCATGCGACTGACCCAGAAAAACCCTCCTCCTCCTCCCCGGCCCTCTTATGAAACCTCCCTGGCCCCTCTGATGAATGCCAATGCTCTGACCAGCTGCCAAACTCTCTTAATCCTTCTTGCCCCCAAGATAATCTCCCCCAACCCCAAAAGCTCACCATCTCCCCAGATGCTTGGGCTTTGAGAGGGTGTCGATGACTGGTTTTGCTGCGAATTGGTTGCGCTCTACTTGCTTCTACAAAGTCTCCCATCAGAACTGGCAACACCCTTTGGTGCGTGTGGGAAACGCACTTGAAAGGGCTTGGAGGCTTGGTCCTGCTCCGGCTGAGAGGGTTATACTACCTGCTGCAGTGGGTGGTGGCTGGGCCCTCAGACAAGCCAGACAAATTACCCAGAGCGTGTTTTGTGGGTGTCCCACTAATGACAGTTGATGTTAGAGGACAGCAATGTTGCATGTTTGGCATGAAACAGCGTAGAAAGGGAGTTGTTGTTCTTTTTCTTCCCTTTTTTTCCTCTCTTCCCCCCCCCCCCCCAAATGCACAAATGGAATTTAGGCTCCCAATTGATTTTGTACCTTTGATGGTCTCCCTCTCGGTGAATAAATTAGACTGTTAAATGTCCTTGCCAATTACTTGTGATCCAGTCCAATTATCGTTCTGGTGTGGCCCAGGGTGATCTGAAAAAATGGATCGTAAGCAGTGTTGAGGCTAACCATATCTTTTACATAACAAGGCCTAAGGCTGGAAGTGCCTGCCGCAGTGACACAGGAGCTACGCGGCAGCACGGGCGCTTCCCTGTTACATGGTGTGCTACCAGGTCACCAGGAGCTTAAGCTCTCCTGGACTGTCTGCTGTCACTTCTCCCACTGCAACCGGCCCTAAGTCAGCCGGGCTTTGGCTCGCTCAGTCTACAGCTGGCCCCGTTCCCATTTTTAGACGCTGTAATAGCAGCAGAGTCAAGTGCCTGGAAGCAGCACTTCACTCCGGACTACCAGCCTCTTGAAATGACCCAGGATTTTACATGTGGCTTCCCTGCAGATTTTCTTCTTAGCCTGTCTGGACCCGGAGGTCTCCAAGGGCCTGTACGAGAAGCATACATTCAGTGCCCTCGTATCCCTGCTTCCTGCCGGGGCAGCTCCAGCAAAGCTGAACTACAGGGCACCCTCTCAAGCCACCCCTAACATCAGGAATCTCCCGACCTGCCCAAGCCTGTTCAGCTCCAGGCTTTGTTGCTTTTCCAGAGCACTTCTGCAGGGCTCTAGGAGGAGGGATGAGCTGTGTCCCTCCCTGATCCTGTTTGTGCCTCCTGCGAACTGTCTAGCTGAATTCAAGCCATCCTGCACTGCGTTTCCCTTGCTACAGCCCCAGTACGGGGTCTAGTCCAACAGGGAGTCCTGGGCTGTCTGCAGCCACAGTGGTGAAGGCTTGTTAGTTTTGCAGTAGCTGTGTACGTGTGGGATGGGAGGGCGAACCTATCCCTTTTGTGTTCCCTCCCTTCCAGTAAATTAACAGAAGCGTGGAAAGCATTGCGGAGGGAACTGCCCCTTCGTTCTGCAGCGAAAAAAAATCTGTAGTAAGGAATGCAAGATTTGGGTTGCAGATACAATTTCTTCCCCCTGCAGTTAGCAGTTTGAGTCCATTTCTGACATTATCCCAAGAGGTAAAACCTCCCTGATGCCAGCGGGACTGGGTTCTAGAGTCCTTCCCGCCACGAGAGAGTGAGATCGGGTTAACGTCCCTGTGAAGTGAGAGCAGATCCATCATAGTGTAACTGGTGTCATGGGGGCGAACTGGTCTCAGCCCTGGCTGTTACATGGTACATAAGCAGCAAAATGTGTAAGCACACCAACACTACTTAAAGGCTAATGGAGTGAGTGCTCTTTGTATCCTGTTAAATAACTTCCCAGTTACACCATGAACATACATTTCATTGCTTTATTTTTACAGGTTGAGATACTTTGCGAGCATCCCCGTTTTAGAATATTTGTGGATGGACATCAGCTCTTTGATTTTTACCACCGTATTGAAACACTCTCGGCAATTGACACGATAAAGATAAACGGAGACCTTCAGCTTACAAAACTTGGCTGAGCTTGTTCGGACTGCAGATTCCAAACTGGCTCAGGTGCCATCATCCGTTTGGAGAAGCGACAGCCGGCTCTGGACACAGCTATGGTAGGAAGGCTGCCCCGTTCCTTTTCCACATGCAGTTCTTCTGTGCCGATGAACCGGGCTGTTGTTTATCCTAATGAAGAACACTGTTGGTTAATAGACATTGAGCCATTTTTCTTGGATCAAAATAGCCCACCTGTGCTGGATAATCAAATTGGAATGGATTCAGAAAGACTTGCAGTCTTGTTTCAAATCTCCCAGAAAGGCAATTTCTGAAATGCAGCGCCTAAGCTGGTTACTGAACAGCAGTGACAACAACAAAAAAAAGTTTTTCTTTTGCAAATATTGTTTCTGCACTGAAGTGGAGTAGTGTAGCACAACATAGGGCCACGTGCTGACGTCCTTACCTGGGGCCTGAGCCTGGTTCCATGGAAATCAATGGCAAAACTCCCACTCACTTTAACGGGGTACAATCAAACTGTCTAGTCCTTAGTCAAGCACAACTCCCACTGATTTCTATGGGATTTTTGCACCCGCCTGGGGGCTAGCTCTTCTGCTGGTGTAAATCAGCATTACCTCCATGGCTTGCAATGGAATTTTGCTGATTGCTCTCAGCCGCTGATTTGGCCCAAGGACTGTGCAAAAACTGAATGAGGGTGTGAGGACACAGCCTGTATATTTTAGTCAGGGTATGTGCATAGAATGTAGATGGTTACGAGTTTTTGCACAATGTATTGTTAATACAATTTTTAAAGCTTATCTGTAGTTTATTTATTTATACTCATTGTATGTATTATTAGTAAAAATGAACAATCTTACTGATGGTTAAGAACAGCAAAGTGTAAACATTTTGAATGTACAAAATGTCTTAGGTTCTTTGGGTAAACTTTACATATCATTCTTGAAAGATCATGTTTCCTCTCCAACATTTAGTTACATTTTAATGGAGCCCTCTAGGCCCTGGGAAAATGTGGGCATGGTAGTTGGTGGGGGTGGGGGAAAACTCTTTGCATATTCACTAGAAACTGTTTTTCAGGGCTTACTAACTTTGCTGCACAGGATAGGTTTGAGTTAAAGTCGATCCATTTTAAAAACTTAAACAGCAAATTTGTAGGTTTAACTGTGCTTTTATAACCTGAGAAAAAAGTGAGATTTGGCAGTCTCTTAGTTCAGAAAGAGAACCAGCCTCTTTCCAGGGGAGATGGGAGATTTTTTGCACTTGTTTGAGAACATATTCGGCCTTTGATATGACAATTAAAACTTGTCTAGACAGCCAAGTTATTAATGCTTGAAAATCAGCTACTGCACATGAATAATAACTTTTCAAGTAGCTTTTTAAGTAGTAGGTATATCTGTATAAACACAGTCATTGCGCTACACTATAAATGAACACGGCCACTTTTCTTGACTTCTGTAGGACTAAATACACTTTTTTCCTTGGCTGCTCACAATAGACTATAGCAGGTCTTTCTGAGTAGCTATAATCATGATGTAAACATATATTTAGGCAATTTTGAAAACATGTAATATAGGGACTTTCTAAGACACAGCATACAAAAACATCCTTTGTAGCACAGTATTTAAAAAAAAAAAAAAAAATCTCACAAACAGAACTATGTTAAACCTGCAATAAAGCTGTGGTTTAAAGCAACCAGAACTGGAATATCCAAACTTAAGGGTAGAACGCCAGTTGCATAGCCTCATTTTGTGCTAATTTGGCCTGCAGTTAAGAAGCCTTAGACTGCAAGCTGAAATTCCAACTGTGGCTCTAGTCCAAAGCCTGCTGAGGTCAATCAGAGTCCTCCGAGCATAGAAGCCTGATTATTATTTCATGCAAGTGCAAATCTCTTTGTAAAGCCAGGGGGGTGTTGCTGCTGCTGCAGAAAAGTTAAGAATCGGGCTGTTACCTATAAAATACAAGTTAAAAATTGAATTTTTAGCCTTAAAATTGACATTCCCTGACTTTTCCTCTTTTTTCCAAATCAAGAGAGAACCTGTTGTTTTCCAGGTGATCTTTTTATCTGGTGTGTGGCTTTTAAGCTGTACATCAGATTCTATTTGTATTCCAGATTGAATCTTGGTATGAATTGTTCCTGTCTTGCTCTGTTTTTACTCTTTTACATGATACATGATGACTGTGTCATTTTCCATTGTGTAAAGAACGCTGACAGTGTTTCGGTACAAAATATATTCTTAAAAATGATGATGATAATAAAAATCCAAGGGAAAGGTGCTTCTACATGAGGTGTTTGGATTTTTCTCCAGCTTGGAAATGCTCTATGTTTCCAAAGCAGATGCAGGCAGAAGATGAATTCTGTTTGGAGAGATACTTAGCACCCTCCCTGCCTAGTGCTTTCTTCAACTAGATACGTAAAGCCAGGTTTGCTGATGCAGTGCCATTTGCCTGAGGCTGTCCTGCTAGTCCAGTAGGCCATAAAACAGGAGGCTGAAGAGAGTAAGTACCATCATGACCCCACAGTAGCACAAAACCTAAAGCGATCTCTCTGGCAGCACGCCGGTAGAGATTTCCCCTCCATGCCTTTGCTGCAACCCAGAAAAAGGGATTTGACGGACTTGAATTTTCAGCCGCTTGGGATTCCTGGAAGCGGGAGCAGGTTAGCGCAGCCCTCGGACTTTTCCTGTCCTGCACAGGCTTGGCACAGCACGGTGCCTAGGCCAGGCAGGCTGAGATGAACTCCATGCGCCAGCCACCGTGCCGGCAGCGTCTCTGTCAGGAGCAAGGGCCCAGTGATACTGCCCTGCCTCTGTTCCCACCCACTGTGCTGGGCGCTCCCATTTCTTCCTGCCCTAGCAGTTTTCTGTCTCGGGGAAAATGCTTTTTTGAACCCGATTCTGGTTTTGCCTTTGCATAACTCCACCAACCGCAGCGCCCACCACCCGATTCTGCCCTGTTGTGGTTTCTGAGCCCGGCTTCGAGGCAAGAAGGGCTGTGAACCCACTTCCGATGGGTTGTGGTTTGGCTGAGGGCTCTGGAAAGGGCAGAAAGTCACAGATACGGCTTCTGCATCTATTTGTCTGTCTAACACCAGCTTGGAAGCCTTTTTCTTTTTCTTTTGCTCTTGGGCAGTACCAGGCTATGGCAGGTGAAGGAAGGATGAGGTCTACGTATCCAAGGGCTGTTGCACGTTCAGAAGTTACGGCTGAACACTGCGAGGTGCATTGTAAGTCAGAGAAAACCGAGGCCTTAAACTTTTCTGTTCATTTGGACCTTGAGCCAAATCCAAACGTTTAGGATGGGAGACTGTGCTGCAAAATTTATATCTGAATTCTTTGCTCTCCACAACTTAGGGATTATTCAGATCTTCATTTTGGATATATACCCTACCAGAACTGAAATAAGACTGCTTCCAAATTGGGCCAGGTTTTCAAAGTGTTTTTCAGCAGGAACAAGTAGCCTGTAAGCCTCTTGGAAGCTGCAGTTCTTCAGGACTAAGTGAGTGTGTGAACCAACTTTTGAAATCTTATGCTAGAATTTGTTAGCGGAATATTTCCGTGATTTCCTCTGAATGAGGAAATTAATTCTGAAATGAAAGAGGCCTTGAATGGGTAAAACCCATGCGGAGTAGAATCCTTCAACTTAGCATAGCTTTATTTTTTCCAAAGAGGAAAAAGAAAAAAACAAACAAACAAAAAAACCCCACCACGACCAAATTATTTAGTTATGTTTGGAATTGGCTGTGATAAAGCTGATTTAATTAAAAAAAAAAAAGAGGTTATTGCCTACTCAGAAAGAGCCTTGAAATACTTCAGTATCATGTGAGGTTGTCTGTGTCTAACATATTTCACATAAACGCTTTTTCACAGCCACGTTGTTAAAAATGTTACAAAATACCTTCTTTTTGTGTCACACTTAGAAATGCTTGCCCCACCTTGGAAGAACATTTTGTACTAAATATTCAGATGTTGTCTATGTGAACTTGCACTAACATATATTATATTCTCCCTCCCCTCCTTGACTAGCTTGAGAAGAAATAGGCGTAATACTGCTAAACCGGTTGAATGTGACATCTGCTTGAGGCATAGCATCTTTCTCAAGGGCTGTTTTGAGTAAACAGGCTGAAAACCAAAGGGAGAGCCTGATTCACCATTCTGCTGTGCCAGCTTTCCACCCCTGTCACTCTCCTGCTCTGAGGCTGAGACTGAAGCCCTGAGATTTTAATGTAAGAGCCGCACTGAGATTTTTATCTTCTGGGATTTAAAACTATTCACCGTGGAGGAAACAACAACAGAGTAGCAACAGCGCTCCCAAGCTTGGTGGTAGGGTTGGGGTAGCATGATGTGCTGTAGTCCTAGCGTGGCATGAGTGAGAGGGCGGTAGTGGGCATTTCACAGCCAGCCAAGAGCGCAGGCTGTGGAGCTGCATGACAGTTTCCCAGGGATGGGCATTTGCTGCCACCTTCTGCAACCCCATACCAGGACACGGGGCAAAAGACCCGCGTTGCTTCCAAGTTTGGAAGGCATGAATGGGTTCGTGTTCCTACTCGCCTTCTTTAGAAGAGGCTCCGAAATAAATAATAGGAAAATTTAGGAGTAGCCATGCCGCTAAGGTATTTTTTTTTCCCCACAGACATTCGAGCAGTGTATCTGATGTGGGGCTCATCTCGCCTCCCATCCATGAGAAGTGCTCCCCACAGAAATCTGTACACTGAAGCTGTACGCTGCTTTCTGCACTGAGGCTGGTTACAGTGACCTTTCCATGCAGAAAACTGCAGAACCACAATTCTGCTAAGCCAGTTAGTGGTGGCTCTAAGCAACCTGCCAGCACCCCTGGAATGGATATGACAGTACGAGGAACAAGAGTGAGATTGAGGGCAGCCCTAAACGCTCACTGTGATAAGCACAGAAGTTAAGAAGAAAAGCTATACAAATCTAGGAACAGTTAGTGACCTGGTGAGATATTTTAGTAATCGTGGGTATTGTTCTGGTTTTCTCATGTGGATCAGAAAGCATACAGGTAAAAGTCACTTCGCAATGAATGATGTGTGGGGTTAGAACCAAGGCCAACCCAAATGGGGAGAAAAAATGAGCTGTAGACGCTTTATCTGGCTTTGATACACCCTCCCAGCTCCTCCCAGCAATCACTGCTGTTACAAACATACACAATTACTACAGCAAGGAAATTCAGCAGCATGTGCAAGATCAAAATAATAAACTCACACTTTGCCACAGGTCCTCCCTAGCTTCTGTTGCTAGGCCTCTCCATCAACAAATAACTATATCCTGCTGCCTTTAAAATCCGTGGCAAAAAATCCCTTTGACTTTCATGGAAATAGGTCCGTAAGAAAAGGGGGGTTTCTAGCTCTCCCTCTCCAGCTATTTTCAGCTGGGGCATACTCTACAAATCTGTTCTTTCATTCTCCTGAGTTTATTTTAAAGTATGAATAGAGGACTATTTCTGTCTGCTTTATCCATTTGATAGAGTCAACAGAAAGCAACAGCCTCTCTCTGCTGCAGTAACACTGGTTTCGCAGTCAGCCGATTAAATGTCTTATATTCGTTACCTTCTGATTTTAAAAAGTAAAGGTGTGCACGAAGCGACCTGGCAATAATAGTAATATGTATCATTCACCACAGATCTATTTTTATGTGTTGTGCCAATTTCATAATGAACTTTTAATAACAATAAAACATTAAATCTTCACTAGGATGTTGTGTCTTTTATCTGCATTATTAACGCTCATTACACACCCTCTTGACTTCTTTAACTTCTGGCTTCTTTTACCTTCTGACTGTTTTTCAGATGTAGCTAACTCTCCCCCATAAAACCGCAGTGTGAAACTCTGGAGTGAGATGTGTGGCTTTGGTAGCAGCTTATGTAAAACTCCTTCACAGTTTAAATGCACTATACAGAGCAATCAAATACCTTCATCAGAGGAAAGAACAGCTTGTTTACTCATGCGAGACTCCCGCTATCATCGCTGGGCAGTGTAAGCCTCAGGAGTTAACCGGCACGGCTCACACCTTGCAGCCAGGCCATGAGACACAGATGGCTGATCACTTTTTGCATAGGATAAAACAGAAACTCGGCACTGTAACTCACACACGCGCTTCAGTTCACTCCGGTGGGACTGGATTCATGCGCGAGGGTTACGCGGTGAGTAAAACCACCGGATCAGCTCCAGAGGTATGTTACTATGAGAGACGGTGTTTCACTTGTTGGCATGATCCTAACTGAAGTTCACGTTGACCTGAGTCAGTGCAAGGGGAAACTTTAAGGTCTCAGCTTCTTTCAGTTAAAGCTACTGGAAAAAATTCTGCATGACCCAAATGGGAAAGGATTATGCCCTACATCCAGCTGTGGCTGTAAAAAATGAGTGAGGTTTCTGAGGGAAACCTCAAAATCCAAACAGCACTGAAGCAGCACATGAACAGGATTTGAATACAACTCGTTCTGTGGTTTTTCTCCCGATAAAATGATTATGAATCATTATGAATCCCCACGCAGTTCATTCTAGCTCTAACCCATGAGCATGGATCTGTGGCCATTCCTGCTCAAAGCCAGCCTGAAACTGGCCCTTTGTTTACTATACACGATCCTAAAAGGGGATATGTTAATACTCTCAAGATTCTGAGTTAAAACACAGTAGTAGGTAACCTAGATGCAAACCAGAAACAAGGAGGATAGAGTTAAATACACACAACAGTCCGAAATGGTTGTAAATGGTGTAAAGGCAGCTTCTATTCCCCACCAAACAGCAGAGCAACAGCAGCCACAGAACTATCTGAGGGGATTTTCAAAAGGGGGAATATATACATCCAGTTTCACCACGTGCATTGGCTAACTCCTGTAGGGGCCCTTGAAAAGCTCTTGTTTGACCTGTAACACTGAGAAAACTACAGGCATGAGTTTTGGAGGGAAGGGAAGTGGTCGCCCACCCCACGGAGCGCACCTCACGTAGCAAGTGCCCTGCGTACTTCTCGCCCATTCAGATCAGTACTACGGGTGCCTCACAGCTGGGCCTTATTTTGGTGGAGTGCTTCTGAGCTTGAAGTCAAGCCAATTCATGTTGAGGGATTTACTCACAGGAATACCACGAATAGGACTCTTTGCTAGCACTGCACTGGATCTTATTTTTAAATTATGACTTTCACCACTATTCTAAGAATAGAGGCTGGCTCTGAAACATCACGTCGGCTCCAGAGTTCTCCAAAGGTTACACATTTCTCATCCTGTCCAGGTTTTGAGGCTTCAGTTTCCACACTGTCGCCTTGCTAGACCAGGGCTGTGATGCTGGGGGGGGCCGTTCTGTGAGAAATCCTGAGAAGGAGGTGTCTTTCAGCAGCTGCCTTCCCAGCTGGCAGGAGACCTGGAAAGTCTCCTTCAGCAGTCAGAAGTGGCAGCGAAACAGAGCTGCGCCGACTCCTGGTTTGCAGAACAGGGCTTCCTTGCGACTCTGAAAGGTAGGAACAAAAGCCTGGTTAATTAGAAAAACTCCACTGAAGCTGAACAGTAAATCTCAGCAGCAGCGAAAAGAGGAGGATTTCAGTACTAGGCAATCTGATACTAACAGCAAAGAGCCACGCTCCCTCAGTGACCAGAGGTCGTGGGCAGGTGTTGCTTCAATCGAGCAGAGGCAGAGCTCCACGCCGTGGAGCAGCCTGTCGCCAAGCGCTGATGGAGACGCTGGAGGATTCCGAGAGTGCTCAACGGCTCTGCCTTCGCCTGGCTCCAAAAACCCTTGTGATGGGAGAAAAGCCAGTGCTGACAGTATTGTAATGTATGACAAGCTACAGTAGCAGCTCCAGCACTGCGTGCTGGAAGAGGCAGAGAGGATTCTTTCCTGGCTGCTCTCTAAGAAATTTTCTGTTCCATGAGAAAGATAATCACTGTTTAGAAGAGATCCAGACGAGAACGAAGGACAGAATATGGCTCTAAGTAGAAGAAACATTCTTGGGAAAGCAACAGATTCACTACAATCACCCGGGGAAAATGAAAGATTTTAATTTAAAAGTACAAAGGCTGCAACGAGGATAATGGGGTTCCTTTTACACCCCAGCTTTGGGAAAAAAGACACAATGAGCTGTAATGGCTACAAAACAGACTCCAAGGGGCAAAGCTGGGAGCAGCTCTGGATTATCGTGTGGGTGCAGAACTCAGCTTCCACATCCATTCCTCTCCATTTCCCCTGCCTTTTCTCAGGGGTAGCAAGTGCTCTCCACAAGAGAGAACTGTCGCTGGAAACCCCACAGCCAGAGGAATTCTGCTTTTGCTTCAGAGCTTTATGTGTCCTCTACAGACACCAACCAAAATGTACTTGTTTAGTGCCACTCACTGAAGAATGTCAAAGCACTGTCAAGCTTTACAATTCGTGTTGATTCATGAATGCTCCTTGCGATTTCTAGTATTACTGCTGTTATTCTAGGGGCAGGGAGAGGGAAGAATAGAGAGGTAACTTCCTCAGCAGTTAGTACTGTAATTTGGAATATACTGATTTGCACACACCTAATGTTTCATCACTGTGATTTTTGGCTACAACATTGAAGTTCAGACTCCCAGGCCCCCTCCTTCACTCACCAGGCAGACGTGTTATTTTGGGCCAGAATATCCAACAGTAAGATTGAGTAATGCATTACACTCTGAGTAGCTCCTCTGGGATCAGGGGGGCTATTTGTAATGCAAAATACTTCCAAAATACAATTTTTTAAATAGCAAAAATTGAATGGCATTCTATCAATTTTTTGCAGCCTCCACTGACTCACAGTGCTTTCACCTGCAATTTAAATAATGCAGAAGAGAAGCTGGAACATGGAAGATCAGGTTTCTTAGGGAGTTGTGTGCCGCACCTTGAATTCAAAAGATGACGTGCACACACATTTTCCTAGACAAAATACAGCAATCACATCCTGAGTGATGCAAACAGGTAGCTCGCTCAAATTCGGTGGAAGTACACTGATGGATAGCAACTGAGCACCTGCTGGAGAATTAACTGGTTTAGGGTTCCCACAATAAACCTAACCTCTTTGAGCTATTAAAGAGATGCTCTCGGGCAAAATAACAGGATTCTATTTAGCAAAGGGAAGCACATCATCGTTTTAATGCATTGTGCAGCTGAAGCTGTGATAATGTAGGCTAGAAGATGATGTTTATAAGTGAAAGGGAAATCAGTTGTAATTATAATTGTCGTTGTCTTTATGTATTACCAGCTGTATTGATTACCTTTATCTTATGTGTCACTGGCAACTAGGGAACACGATACATTATCTCGTGCTAGTGCTGGAAAGCAGCAGAGATTGGTGTATTTTTAGAAACCAGATTCCCACAGTGTAATTGTAGCAATTGGATGATGGTGCACATGCCTATTAAAATGCCAACAGATGAACTCCTGGAAAGTGCCAGCAAGCATTTCACTGTTTGGGGTAGGAGGAAAGGGCAGGAATGAACAGCTCAGAAGTCCAAAAACTGACAAGCACGGTGTTTTTACCTCCAAGTGTGTCCTCTGAGAGCTGTGTGGCTCACATTGGCCAGTGTGAAAAGGAAGCTGGTAAAAAGCAGAATCTCACTTTCCAGGATGAAGAGATAATGCATTTGCAGGTCAGAATGTCCATCTCTCTCCTGCCTTAGCTGGTCCCATAACACATGAAATTACATCTCTGTACCAGTAAAGAGAACTGATGGCCATCTAAAGACATCCTTCAAGGGCTCAGTCCTGGGTCTCAGCTGCTAGTGGGCAGCGTTTGGGGTGCCTGCGTTGCACAAAGAGGCATGGTGCAGAGGTCCCTGGCTCACTAAATCTCATCAAGATTGCAGAAGTGCAAGGCTTACTGGTGCAAGGCTTACTGCTGGTCACAAAACTGTACAGGTGTGGGCACACAGCTGGTAGGGCCAAGCTGCCTGTAAGCAAAGTCGGTTGGAGGTAACCAGGAGCTGCCTGTGCAAAGCAGAAGTGCTGCAACATCTGTTGGGAACTTACATGTCTCATAAAGCATTTATAGGTCTCGTAAAGCAGAAGATGCTGTTTCAGACTCTGGGAATATCAGCCAGGTTAACAGTCCTGTCATTGGGCTGGTTTAGACAGGAGGTGTACAGGACCGATCAAGGTCTGAACCTTTCCACTAAGAGCCAACCCAAGTGTCTCTAAGTCGAGCACAATATGGGTTCACTTGTAGAAGAAACAACTAATGTACGCTTGAAGCATTCAGCAGCCATTCAGGTAGGTGTCAGCGTGCCAGATATCTTCCAGTAGACTGTTGCTGTATTCAGTATAATTATACTGATGATCACAGACCATCACAGGAGCATGGTGACTATTACACTTGATAAAGCTGGCAGTCCAAATAGTTCACAGTCGTTGGCTGTGCTAACTGGAATGTGCTTTGGAGGACAGCACAAGGGATGCTGTGGCAGACAGATACAGCATAGCCTGCCCCAGACAGATTTTTCTTTTGGTTCTCTTTAAGTAGAATTGGCCTGAAACCTATTCAGTAGTCTTGAACGTCATGTATTTATCACTGCAATAGGACATATTGGTGTTGGAGGCTATTAAATGCCAATCTTTTTCAGAATCCTGTTATGTTTATGCGTGCTGATACCGTTCATGAATGGCAATGCAACCCATGCAAAGAGAATTCCTCTCTGTCTGCCTTCAAAGTACCACTCTTCTGTCTCATTATACACCCTTTTATCCTTTAATAGGTGGATGAATAAAGAGAAGACCCTAAACTACATTCTCAGTGTCATTTAGCTTTCTATACTCTTTTACCATGTTTATTTTCACCTTCTTCAAGGTACACGGTCCTTTTCAACCTAATGACCAAATACTAGCCTGGAAACTTTTCTAAAACATTTTATCACATGGCTTCAATCCACACTGTAAGAATTAACAGTCACCACAGTCAAAGTAAATTGCAGGTGGTGGTATATTGCCTAACAACTTGATGTAAATGAAAGATAAAGGCCTACTCCAGGGCTGCAGTGCAACATGAAATCCAAGTGTACAGACTTTGCATATCAAGTTATAGCTTCACTTCAGAAAAGCCTCTAATTATGCTGAAATATGTGCTTTCAAGCTTTCCTACATCTGGCCTCCAGGACTGCCCCCCAGCTAACTGCAGGCAATGACTCCCTCCCATGTCATTCTTTCCCCACAAGGGATTTTAGACACTGAATCTACATAACTATGGCACCAGACCAAACGGACCTCCATCTCTTCGGCCCGTTCCCGTGTGCCCCCAGCCAGCCTCCCAACAATTTTTGTGGCTTCCTTTACGTTCAAGCCATCTTTTTCTACTTGCAGTGCTGGAAGGGAGTAGCGAGATCTGACCTCTCAGAACATCCCACTCCACAGGGAACATCTTGTTCTGGAGAGGGCATGGCAGGAAGAAACATCCTTTATGGCTTTCAGGGTGATGTGAGCCAGGTTTCCAATGGGTGGCCACAATTTTCACTGCCAGAGACTGCCACTCGTCTCAGGCACGTAGCAGCTCCACTTGCCCTCTTCTAAGCTGCTTGGTTTAGACCTCAAACAGATCCAAAGGGAAATTCTAGATACCTTCACAGGTGAACTTCCATATACGGCCATGAAGCCACAGGCTGTGACGGTTGGCATGCAGATATATATCAGCATGCCAAAACTTCCACAGCAACATGTAACTAGTATACATAAATACAATTACACATGCATTTATTGGGAGAAGGTGGTAGAGTGACTCAAACATGTGTCAACAGCTTCCCAGGGAGAGGATTTTAAAGAGCTATTTGGTGTAATAAAGACTGATGCTTAATACACAACTTTCCACAAAGACGGCTTTTTTTGCTTAGGCCAGCTGAGTGGCTACATTAATGGGAAAACTGTAAGCCTTTCAGTGGGTGAGTAGTAGCTGAAACTGCAGGGATATTGATGCCACCTTCCGCAGCATCTAATTTCAGCTGTGGTTATTCAGTCTGGTCTCCATGGGTTCCCTAGATAGGCAGTGGAAAGAGACACTTCTCCAGAGGATGACTTAGCAGAGACGATTTTGATGCCCTGAATGGTCTTTCAGAGGCCTTAGTTCCAATGTTTATAAAGGGACCTTGAGGACACTCGCCTTCTACCAAACACCCAAATGTATATGCCTGACGTCCCCTCCACACACATACACACCCTGTGTTAGAAGTTAAAAAAAAAAAAAAAAAGCTGGAAACAGCAGGCCACAGATGTTTCCTTAAGCACCTGCTAATAGGAAGGAAACCACCACCCTAAGAAAGTGAAGAACAGGAAAGGCTTTCAGTGCTGAAGGCAGAGGGTTATACATCACTCACACAACAAAGATGACACTTGCAATTCTGCTTCCACAAGGTTTCACCTGTCCTGCCAGGTTTGGAAAGAAATCTGAATAGAGAGCCATAGAAGAAGCCGAGGTGCTTAGGGCAGCACCTGCACAACATCCCTCTTAGCATCCCACAGGTAATGCAAGCATCTTCTACACTTATGAGTAAGGAACACAATACACTCTATCAACTAGAAATGCTAAATGATGAGGGAAGGGCTCTATAAAAATGTCACCTTTATTTGTTTTTAATTACTTTCCATATTGCTGAGAGCAGAGTTTCCTATTAGCCAGATCCAAAGTAATTATTGGTTATAGGAACTTTCAATGGCTTTCAAGCAGGTCCTGCATTGCCAGGAACAGGTGGCTATAGGAAAACACCGTGTGCCTCCCCTTCCACCAAAAGTAAAACCAGATAAAGCAGAATCATCTGCTCAAGAGAGCAGTTTTATCACTTTGCTTAGACTGAACAGGGTAATTTTTTTATCCCTCTCCTTTTTGAACTGTTCAGCACTGGCATATAAAAGAAGATACAGAACAGCGCCTTCTCAGAACCCAAGCTACTGAATAGCTTTTGGCTACTGTGTGTCTTTGCAAACAGCACTGGGAATGCTAAGTGTTTCCGTATTCACCCTTCATTCCTTGGTGGTCTCCTACTCCTGAACGTAGAGGAAACAACGCTGGTACTCTACTGATGTCGAGGAGGTTACAGCAGCAAACAGATCTGATCTGAGCTGCTTTGGGTTGCCAGTTTTGTGCATAGCTTACATTTTATCACTCCAAAACAGCTGAATGTTAGAATGATCACTGGCTACACAGAGTCCAAGTCAGCCTGACAGGCGTTTCGGAGTGCTTTACCAAAAGGTATAGATACCAGGTATTAATTATTAAGTGACCACCTCTGGGGGAACGGGACGGAAACAATTTGTTGAGCTCAGTCTCAGCTAGCACCAGCGCTAGTTGGTGTATGTGAATGTGCTCACCCTCCCATAAGGCTGCAATCTCTACAAAGGAGAGGGAACAGGCCCGTGTCTCTGCCCAGAGATAACAGCCCTCCAGCTGCTTGTTCAGCCGCAGTCAGAGTGCATCTCATTTTGTCAATCTGCCAGCACGCAGGAAAAAAACATGGGCATGAAACCCCTTGCTCAGCAGATGCAGGACACGGGCTTTTCGTTTTCTAAGACAATATTATTTTTATATGCAGCCTTAGCTAAACTCAGGAGACCTGTTGTGTTCTTACTCACTTCATATTCCTTGCCTACTTTGTCCAACTAAAGAATGAGCAAAGATTTGGGGCTAAAGACTCTGACTGACTGCAGAAACAGAGGGACAGTGATATGTTCATCTATTTTGTTAAACCTGAAGACTTTGGAGATGCAAGACTGCATTTACAGGCATTTTTTATTGCCAGCAGGGTTCAGGACGGTGAGGTCTTTGAGGCTTAGAGATTCAGAGCCTGAATCTTTTTGGTTTTGCTTCTGCCTATTTTATACTCTTCATATCAAGATAATCCATTTTAATACACTCCAAGGAAATGAGGGGAAAACTCTCAGATTCCTAACTAGGTTAGGGCTACACTAAACATTCCACGGGCAAAGATCTAGGCAAGGGAGGTCCTACTCTGGCAGAGTGACAGCACTAAGGATGTAATTTAAAGATAATGCAAGTCAAAGAAGGAGATGCCAAAGAAGGACTGGGACACAGTCTTTTGGGTTTTAATTGTAGTTGGCTCCTTAGGAGTATCCTCTGAAGGAATTTTACACAGGAGCAGCCCATTAGCTCTAAAAGACTATGCCCAAAAGCCTTAGAGAAAACAATCTTTGTGCAGACAATCACCAAAAAAGCAAGTATCACTTACTTTTCTTTGTGTCCTTTGCAAGAAAAGTGTAAATACATACAGGCAGTCACACACAGATTTATTCCTGACCTTGAAAATGTTTTTAATTCTAATGAGTCCAAAGCCCACATATGTGTGCTAGGTAGGTATCACTGCAGCTTGTTGCATTCCACCAATAGAGCAACTTTAACCTATAATCCCTTGGGAGACCCCTCTCTTTTAGCAACCATTACCTTGGTAAGATAGTGGTTCTATTTTTTTTTCATAGCTGAGTGATACCAGTGCAATGGGAAACACAAACGGCACCTTCGTGCACCGGAGAAGGTCCTGTGGTGGTGATGGTTGCGTCTTGGGATGCGAAATGGTTGAATTCAACATCAAGGTATTAGATCAGCCAAAAAGAATCATGGGAATAAAACCGTCACTTAAAAGCTCGCACAAATGCTATGTATTTTCCACACACTAGCACTAGCTGCCACAAGTGCAGATATTATTTTCCTGTTCTTCATGGGACTCACTCATTCACCACAGTATTTACTCTAACCAAATGATGACTCCCAAGGGAAACCTGGAGATTGCTGCGGAGCCTTACCTAGGGCCAGCATTAGCCTGGGGTGCCACACAGCTCTGACCTACTGCTATCTGCTCCCTCATATCAGTCCTACTGCAGAGAAAGAAACCGTCCTCTTTCAGCTCAGGGTGTAACGGTCCAGCCTATCCCACAGAAAGCCAGCTTGACACTTTTTGCACATGAAGCTTTCCCACGGGCAAGAATGAGCCTCGAGAAGCTGTACAGATAAGTTTATAATGCAGTGATGACTTCTTCTACACAATCAGGAGAGAAAAACACACCATGGACACTTACTGCACCGGGCCCCGGGGCATGCTTGTAGCTATGCGATGCTACCAGAATACACATTAACAAACAGAGCAATAACAAGGTAATAATTGTGAAGGGAGAAGAAACCTATCTGATCCACTCTTAAACCAAATTAAAGGCACCACAGCAGCTTGCACATAACAGAATCTGACTCAGGAGAAACTGGTCCAGCTCTGTAAAAGCAAACCAGCCCCGAGGCAAACCTGAGCACAAAGTGACTCTTTGTCATGCTTTGTACCGGGTTATCACCCTGGGTTTTTTTAGGTAGCACAGAGCTGTAGCTCTGTTGGCCTGCATTTCTGTCAGATCGAGAAAGGGGGACTCTCCAGAGAAGTGGCCTAGCTAGCAAAGGCATATAAATTGTCAGCCAAAACCAGAGATGTGTAAGTAACACATGCCTCTCTGAAGATGCAGCCTGTAGGGTAATTTGAGCATGTCTTGATGGTGTAGAACTGCAGAGTGGAAAAATCTTCTGTGTAACCTGCTGTCAAACTGCATCTGCAGACATTTACATGGGAAAAAAGATCAGAAGACTCATGGCCCTGCAGCCATGAAGTGGATGCACCATCCATCCCTGACTGGCTGGCTACAAGCAAGAAAAGAACAGGTCAGTTTGCAACAGCTTCTGCAGCAGGTTCAGTTTACATCTTCCTCATCCCTGAAGTGACCCTGCAAAGGGCCATCTGATAGCAGTCAAGCTATAAAATGATCCCAGAAGGTACAAGAGGACATGCTAGAGGCGGAGCAGTCATGTGCTAAAATGCCTATGTTATTTTTGAACGAAAGCTGGTTCACATCCCACCATCTCATTGAAAAGCAGAACAAGCATCTGACTGGTGAGAGATCTTTGCAGTGCTCCTGAAAATCCCTCCTGCTCCACCATGTGATGATACGCACAGGAGTCTTTGTTCCTTGAAAAATTCAGGCTATTGCCAACAGGTTTTGTATCAAGAATTTGTTGCTGCTGAGAAAACTGTGAATGATCTCATAAGCTGCAACATTTTCCTGAGTGAGACAGGCTGCCGAAGAGACAGAGGTTTGATTTTGGGAGAGAGCTGCATCACTAGCAAAGGTCATGCACCTTGGCTCCTCCACAGAGAAGGATTTGTTGGAAACTCAACCCAGCACAGGGTAAACAGTGAGTTACTGAGAATATGCTCTTTGCCCAGGGGACTTCTTGCTAAAGGAGACAAGCCCCTTTGCAGCAAAATATGGATAAATATGGATAAAATATGGATTGTGGCCAAATTTGGAAATAATTATATCTGCTCTGCTCACATAACATTCCAAACTGGGCAGCTGGACCAATGCCATTTCCATGCAAACTGATTGTAAGTCGCCACCATTTTTTCTAAATCCACTGAACTGCTGACTTGCATCTGATTGAGCAGCCAGCAAATACCCTGTGGCCTACATTATAAACAATTCCATAAATGCAGGGAAATTGAGACAAAGTTGCTCCTTTGAAACATCTGGCAATCAGCTTGTGTTGGGAAGACAGGTCTTGGCACCTTTGGTGCCATTTGGAGCTACGTTTCCAACCCACTAGCACTGCGTACGTGGAAGAATGAGTGTATGAGAATCCCTCAGCATTTAGATTTGATCTCGGATCCCTCTTTGGCCAGATGAGGGTAGAGCCCAAGCATGTGCTCTGAAAATAGCCCCCTCTCAGCTATGTTGGGAATCAAGGCTCCTTGCAACAAGCGCTAGACCCTATAAATTGATAGGTTTATTGTGCTTATTAAACTTTTTTCCAGTTTGGTGGTTAAAAACTAAAAACCATGAGCCACATTCACCACTAACGCACATCCCTTGAGTTGAATAAGGTTAGAGATGGGGTGGCTGCAGCTCACTGCTAAGATGCACATTATCTCCCTTGAAATGACACAGGCTGCACTTTAGACTGTATGGTTGGTGCAGAGAGATGCCGGTGAATGGCAAGGGGAAGCGCTCCCTGGCAAGGGCTCCTGCAGAGCACATCAGTGACACCACGTAAGCCTGCTGCGATCATATTTGCTTACTAGAACCAAGGGGCTGGCTCAAAGGCAGCACCCTTTTCCTAGAACTGAAACCCACTTAGCCATGAGGTAGAGAGAGGGTTCCTACTTAGAGCCTGGTGAATTTAAACAGGTGCTCAGGCACCTGGATTTCCCTAATCTCATCTTTCCTAGCTCTCTGTGTGGCAACAGAGCTGGTTTGGCTGCTCTCAAGAGATCTCCGAGTCTGGATATCGAAGGGGTAGGGGTTGGACCTCATCTCCTCATCTGCCTCGCTGTCTCTGTGCTTTCCTTTGTCATCCTACCGTTTCCCTCTCTGACCAGCTGTCTACACTCCTTCCTGCCTGCTCCTTCCCACATTCTGCCTATTCTTGGTACAAATGTCAGGAGTTCAGTCTTGCTTCTTTCTCCTTGTGAAATAACAGCAGGGGACCACGCGGAGACCAACAGACCCCTCTGTCTGAGGGTCTCATGCTGGCTGCTAGTGCAGCCAATAGCCATTGCATGCAGGACGCCAGGGCAGCTGGGGCAGACAGTACTTCTGTTAGCATTCAAAAGCATTTTGGCTATTTGGAGCATGGTACTTTCTCTCTAGATTTCGTCTTGTTGTTTATAATTTACCTATGACCACATCCCTGTCAGGTAGTTTAGGACCAGATATGGCCAATCTCACATACTTTTCATACAAGAACTTTCCAGAAAGCAACCCTGTTTTTCTGAGATCTACCCTTGCTATATGCCTACATCCCAGGCGCTTTGCATCTCAATGAACACAGATCAAGAAAGCAAACCCATTGCAGAAAAACATGACAGAATAAAATTGACATACGTGGTACTGAAAACAGGCATCGGATATGAGTCTGAAAGAGAATGAGAAGTATTTTGACAAATACCTGCAAAAGGAACTACTTCCCTTGCACGGCAGTTGCATTTCAGACAGAAGTTATCATTAACCCAGAAAGACCTCAGCCATTTCCATTTTAAAACCTGGAACTGAATCCTACTTTCACTTATGTTTAATGGACATTTTGCCATTCACTGTAAAGAGAACAGGGCATGAAAAAAAAATTTCTCAAATTATTTTTATTGATATGCGTCACTGCCAGACATACAACATTGGTTCACGAGGAAAACTCATCCAAAACACCTGAACCAGGCACCTGAATTTCCCTATGTTGACATATAAATGAGAAATGAACTTGTGCGATTGCAACAGGATATTGCAGGTCTTCTTACACATATACAAAAACAACTCTAGAGGTAATTTTCAATGTTCCTAAACC
>VZTL01068045.1:13335-28341 GCA_013400535.1 Scopus umbretta | reverse complement strand
GGGGGGGGGTTCGGACATTATGTAGGCAGAGTGGAAGGGTTCGCAAGAGCTGCAGTTGCAGGCGTTGCCATACCTGGAAGGAAAAGTCTGCTCTGTGGGCCGCTTCACTTACCGCTATTCGGTGGCGTAATGCTTAGGGCCACATGGCCCTTGCTGTGCTGAAAGGATTCCAGTCAAGGATTTCACGGGCTGGAAAACCAGTCCGCTGGTTGATTCTGAGACTCTTCCAGCTTTCAGGCACCTGAGAAAGCCTTCTGGGTTTATTAGACTTGCTTAGTAAACTTACCTGGAAGTTCTCCCCAAACCTGATTGATTGTGGGAGTGCTTATTACATGTCTCTCCAATATTTCTTCAAATACTTAATACTGAACTAAAGAGCGGGCACAAAATACTGATTTGAAGAACTGTGAAAACTGCGCTAAGTATTTTCCTTAGGAAATCTAGTTTTCAGCATGAACCCTCTGATAGGATACAGCATGTTAAAGGTACTTGCAAAGTGTGATGTGTAAGTCAGGTGAACTGGCAAAGTGGAGGATCTGCAGAAGGATCGAGGAGTTACAGCTGATCAGAAACTGAACAGCAGTCAGTAAGAAACCCACACGTTGTTTTGAAATGTGTGCGTAGGTATTTAAATAAAAAAAAAATCAAGACAAACACCGTTCTGGGATGCATAACTGGAGTGTTGCAGATGTGTGATGGCATCTCACGGTAGTTGTGACTTTGGGGTCTGTGTCTGGTATCAGCAACGTACAGGATTTTGGACACCACAGTTCCACCAGGTAGGCAGGAGATGAGTAGCAAAGGTGATCAGAGATCTAGAAAACCCAACCTATGAGAAAACAGTGGAAGAACTGGAATTTTACAGTCTAGGGAAGCTAAGGCTGATGAGAGATGTGATAACAATCTTCAAATGTGTAATTGGTTGCTGCAGAATGGCAGGAAATAAACTGTTCTCCACATCCAGTGGAGGTGTAACAAGAACCAGCATGCTGAACTGCAACAGGAGAGATTAGGTTAAATGGTAGGGAAAGTGCTGTCTAATTGTACAGGTTATTAAGCATTGGATTGTCCAGGTAGGGTGTGGAATCTTCTTCACTGGAGCTTCTTACGGTTAGATCTAAAAAACATTTACCAGAAATGCTTAAGGCAAGGGTGACCGTGCCTGTTGGTTGGGAGAAACACTACGTGATCTCTGTAGGTCCATTACAGGCGGAGCTACCAGGAGGCCATCCTGTGAACTCACACTTTTGGTGACAATCACGCATATCAAAGAGGCAGCTTTGTAAGGTAAACATGGCTCAGTAATACATTTATAATATTTCACTCACATACCTAACTTTTATGCTAGATTTATTGATTCTTCTTCTGTCTGCTCTAACTGCATTTACAGTTGAAGTCTAGGTGGTGGATGATCTGCTGAAGAATGTCACATCGTGGTTTGGCACCGTCGCAACCAGTGAACTGGCTTACTGGCAAATGTTAGGAGGTTTGAGCTCACTTTGAAAGTACAGTTCTGTAAACTGTATCACATTGCTCCCTTCATGTCCTCAGTAATACAGGTGTGTCTCAGGCGGTCCATGAGGCAAAACTTAACTATTTGGTTTAATTATCTCCATCTTGGCTGTGATCATCGTCTTTGAAATTACTTGCATTATAGTTCAGTTCTTAAACATACTTTGAGAAGTGTAGTTTGTCCTACTGGATGAAGCAAATTTTTTGCCCAGTCCAATTATTAGCCCAATTAATTATGGAAATAGCTGGCTGGAATGAGACTTGGTGTTTTTCTTCCCTTGTCTCCGTTACCTAGAGGTTTTTGCTGCCTTACTTAAGTTTTATTCTTGTATTGTGTTATTCTTTGTGGTGTCGTTATCAAATTACATATTAATTATTTTAAAACTTCTGCTATATTCTTTGCTTCTGGTGATTGCTTGCGAAATTGGCTTCACAGTCCACAAAAGGATCACTTAATTTTTTGGAACATCCTCATTTTATGAGTGGGAACAGACAAGGCCTAACCTCTCTTTCTAGGTTATTTGTTATTATTTCGTGTCCCCGTGCTTCTACCCTTACCGCTTTAGAGAGGCATTGAATAAAGCTGATTCAATCTTTCCAGTGTCTTTTTATAAGAAAGGCCTTTTTAATGCTCTTAGCCATCTGTATTATTAAGATGTCTTTGTTTCTGCCTTTTTTCTCTTCTTGGAGCTGGCATGGCCAGAGCTGAGCCCAGTAACGCCGCCAAAGACTGCTATTCATGCGGTGTCTTCTGCTGTTCATGCGGCCTCTTCTGCTCCTTCCTCCTCTGCTGCTTCCCTTGCTTTCCATCACGCCCGTGGCAGCATGGCAGTCTAGAGTGCTTGAAGAAATCAAAAGGCGCCTTAGGAAATGCATTGTCTTGCATTTAGTTCTGATGTCAGTTTGTTGCACTGTACGCTGTCAGGGTTTCTCTGAATCGTCTGAAAGGATGCATTTTGTCAGGGCACACCGGCGGGCGCTCCCCATGGAGGCTCCGTCAGGGCAGGGCCCGGCAGCCAGAGCCCGTCCCGCCGCCACAGCCAGGGACAGGGTGGTTGGGGGGCACCGAGGCAGCCCCAGCCCCGGGAACTGGGGACATCCCTGGGGACAGGCTGAGGCCTGGCTGGGGTGCGGGCCCATGGATGGGGCCCGTGGCTGGGCAGGGAAGGGTGTGGGGAGCTGTAGACCGGCCCTGCTGCGGTGTCGCTGGGGTAGGGGCTGATGGCCCTGTGGGGCTGAAGTGGGGTCCTGGGCTGTGGGAAGGGGCCAGTAAAGGCCTGTTAGTGCCATGAGGGCCCTGACAAATTTCAAAGGTTCACTGATCCAAATTTTCTATTGAAAATGTGTGAAATCTACCCCTTAGTGCAGTAGTGGGTATCCAAAGTACCTAAAGATGTGGGCTTGAGGAAGGGTGAGCCTACAGAGACTGGGAGGCGAACTTTGCCATCCATCCCAGGGTGACAGTTACAAGGAGATTGCTGGAGAGCTTATCTCCCCCAATTACACAAACCAGCAAGGTCTTTAGAAGAGTTTTTTGCAATAGAGATGTGTGGTTCAGCACCCTGTCCTTCTGCAGCGCATCCTTGGCTTGCCTGTGTTGGAGCATGTGGGAGCATAGGGTTTGATGTTCCCTGTGCATTCTCTGCCAGGAGTATCCAGTGCACCTCTTGGAGCACCAGCAGTGACCATGCACAGGCCTTTGCATGGGAGCTGCCTCCATCAACCAGGGTCTGCTTGTAAGTAGCCAGCTCTGCTAGTCTGGAGTAAAATTTAGGGGTAAGCAGAAAATTGTTAAGGAGGTTGCTACACCATGGCAATACATATTGCTTTGTCAAATAAAAAAAAAAATAATAATCAGGGCTTGGGATTTCTTCCCTGCTTTTGCCCATGAAAGTAGACTGAGCCCTGCAAGGCTTCTGTGTTGCTTCATTTAGAACTGGACTGGCTGTGGAAAAAAAGCAATATATGGTAGAAGAAAACTTAGACCCATGGGGATATAGACAAAATGGCTTGAGAGGCTTTTTTTCCTCTCTCTAGTTTCCATGGTACTGGGGTACTGTGAGACTTAGAAAAGAAACTTTTCCAAGTAACCATTAATCTGCACAGACATTGTTTTAAAGCAGCGCTGATTGATTTAGTCTTCCAGGGTAGATGTCAGCCACACTATTCGTGATTAACAGCAGATAGAAACCAGGGAGATGAGCAATGTTGATCATACTGAATAATATTATGAATGGAAATAAGAGTACAAAGTAAATACATGTCAACCTCTTGGAATTTTGTGTGATTTATATCGTTTCCATCTTGGATTGAGTAATTGATCTTTTTATCAGTGTGTTTTATGCTGTAATAAAACAGGATTTAAATAGTGAGAAGTTAATAGCTGCTGTAAGTAAAACACAGAGGCACTGGAATGTGACACATTCTCTATAACTAAGAACATGCAAAAATTATAGGGAAGTTTATTTGAATTTGATGTGGTAAAGAATAAAACTATAATTCATGCCAGTGGGAGATCTAAATTTTTCCTTGGATCCTCTTGTCAGTTCAAAGTAAACGTGTTAAGAGTACTGCATTAGCACATAGGAAATCTAAATATCCACCTTATATATTAGTACTTCAAGGCCTCTTCACAGTTCAGAATTTTATATTGCAAGATTTTTCTCTCTCCCATCATTAGTTCCAGTAGCTTGCTCTGAAGCTCTGGTTTGAGGCATGAGACATTGAGCTAATAACAAAGAGAGGCTGGAGGCTTCCTAGCAGTGTATACAGAAATGAATACTGATGTGACAAAATGATCAGGTTCTGGAGATAGTCGGGGGGGGAAGACAAGGAAGGGCTGGGATCAAGCGCAGATCTTCTGGGGCAGGAAGGGTTCAGATGTGGCTGTAAGGGCCACCTGCCTTTGGCTGTGGGACTACGGGCGAGGGTCTTCTGAGAGCTGACATGGGGACAGAGGTATGAGAAGGGCTCAGGGCATTTTTAGGACAGGGAGGGTTTGGGGCAGCTTTGTGGCACCAGGATCTCTCGTACTCCCTCACACTCTCCATCCAGACCAGCTCTCCTCATTGTCTTCTTCACTGTCCCATGTTGTCGGTGCCTCTTTTAACCTCTGCAGCCATCCATTTTTTCTCAAGCTAACAGTTTTCCTTTCCCTCTTCACTGGTCCCTGCTGACTCTTCTCCCCCTCCCAGGCTTTGGGAAAAGGGCTGGGGTCTCAGAGTCACTTGTTCTGGCTGTTGGGAAGGTGATAAAGGGAGGTATGAAGAGAGATAATGGGACTGTGCAGAGGTGAAGACAGCACTTCAGTGACCTTGAAGAGCAAGGTTTGCTTCTCTTGCAGTCCTGCGTGACGTGAGAGAGATGTACGGCAGAAGGGTATGGCAGGTCCTGCTGCTCCCTCACGTACACTCATTTCTGTCCTTAGAGGTGGTGACAGAAGTACTGTGTAAATAGGAGGTGCTAATCAACAGGCTGGAATGTAGCTCTGCCATCCCCTTCTTCTTTGGTGTAGGTAAAATCTGCTGCTAGAAGTGGACTGCTTGGTTACAAGTGTGCAGTAGTATAAAAGACCTTGAACAAAGAAGTGATTGTTGGGGTTTTTAGCTGGGAAGTTAAGATTATCTGGGAGCGCTCTAGATGTGTCTGTCTTGACATGGCATATCCACAGCTGAAATGGCCGTAGCATGCTGTATATTTGCTGATGTGCTAAAACTTGTAGGGTTTTTAAAAATATTTTATCTGTGGAACATGCTAGAGAAGCATCTTTACCCAAGCTGTCTTTGAAAGGGAGAAATTGAGTTTTGGGGATGAAGAGTGTCCCAACTTCCGTGGTCAGGGTGTACATTAACACTGATATTTGGTTAGCTTGGAACATTTTTGTATATTTTAAAAACCACTTACTCTACCCAAAGCTCTGTATTTTTTTGTATTTAGTCCAACTTATCAAACGTACAATACTGATTTGCATTATCCAAACTGTCAATTCTTTTCCCCTTTCTTTTGTGTAAATCTTCAGAGCCATGGTGATGATAAAACATGTTCTAACTTGCCTGAACTTATTTATATCCTACATCAACAGAAAGTGGAAAAAAAACCCCTGAGCTCTAGTTTGAGATTAAGCCAACAATTTTTAAAGCATGCCAGCTTGTATTTTCCAAAATATTTTATAACAATCTGTACTTTCTTCATTAAGTAGAGTTAATGGTTTCCAAAAGTTTTCTTTTTAGTCAAAACTGTTGCAGTGTATAAAAATGAGCCCAATTAATTGGTGATTTGAAGACACATAAGAGTGCTGCAGTTGGTATAACAGCAGGAGTACATCTACGCTTGGCCTTTAACAGACACTTGGGAAGTCTTTGTTGTCAAGAGTACCTTGTGCTTCTTTTGGTGTCAGTAGATAATTCCAATTCTCACCCCCTTATGAGTTCCCTAATTCCGCAACAGCTTGCTGTCTTATGTGGAGAGGTCAAGATAACATTACGTAGTTGTATCAACAACTTTATTAAATAAACCATTATTAAAATACCAGATTATTGAACTCAGTTTAAAATCTTGTGGTATAACCCTTGCTTCACAAAAGTGTGCAAAGCTGTGTGAACTTTTGCCAAACTAGCAGGGGAGCTGCCAGGGAGGGACCACGCGGTCCCATGATGAGCTGTGTAGACTCTCAGTGTAATGCATTATACATTTGAGGGAAGGTGTATGAAATGGTACTTTAATCTTTTCCTGATATCAGACACTTAAAAGGTTCAAATTATAGGTGCAATTAGAAAAGTACCTACTGCCTTCAGTGACCCCAAATGTAACAATTTCTTTTTCTTAGTCTTTTAACCAGCTGGGATCTCCCGGGTGGCGCTGTCAGAGCTCTGGCCCAGACAGAGCACATTAGACAGAGATCTAAGCAAGGCTGTTTAGATAAAGGTCTCTTCCTTTAATTACAGCTCTCTCTGACCAGATCAGCGTGTTCCTACTTACTTGCACTTGGGATCTGACCCTGGTTTCCTACTATTTCCCCTTTCCTCATTGCAAGTAGAGAAGATAGAATAATATTCTCAGTTAAATAAAAAGGCAGAGAAGAAAATAAACACTGTAAGTGTAGCTGCAGTGTCCTGTGTGGAGAAGGGGAGGCAGGCACATCTGTGCAATAACTTAAAGGGTGGCTGAATTATGCAGAATATGACTTGAAGATAGAAGATGTGGGAGTGGACCACTGCTGGACCGTTAGGGCTGTGAATTCATTCCTTTCTCAGCTGTGGGAAACATTTCAAACCAAAAAAGCACTCTGTGGGAAGTGGCTCTCTGAGATTAGACTTTATGCCCAAGTCAAAAACCCAGGGGAAAGTTACATAATGCTAAACTTCCATTTCATCAGAGGATTGATTGCTTATGGGAGGTGGGCGCGGGAGTCTCCAGCTCTTAAAATCTTGGCCTTGATAGCACAGGACTGAAAGATAAAGCAAATTGTTCCTGGCAGAATATAAGCCCAACTGAATTAAGTGTCTTGGTGAGGAACTGTGTGCCCTCCTTTCCCAAGTGGAATGGTATCGGCCTAGTTATCGCATTTTGTTTAAAAGGTTTCCATTAGGAGGGAGCAGAACCGAGCGGGTGAAAGTGAGAGAACTTTTGAGATATGGCATGAGATTTACTGTCAACCCACGAGATAGAACGATGTGGAAAAATACAGCCAAGAGCATTGGAGCTATATAAAGAGTGGAGCCCTCTACTTCATAGCAACTTAAAGGAAACTTTAGGTGGAAATGCAAAAATAAAAGGTGTGAATATGTCAAGGGGAATTTTCAGAGGCCAATCCCCTAATTATTTTACATACTGAAAGGAAACAAACTCTCACCTACTGAAAAGAAGTCCTCTTTGTCCTTCAGATGTCACTTGCGGAGAAAGTGAGGATCAAATGAGGAGTGGGAAGGGGAGGAAGATTTGCTGAATAGGAGTAACAGCAATTTTTTTTTTAAGGTCCTAGACAATGGAGTTTTATGTTTGTTATTCCCTGATGAATTTGCAATGAGGAGAAAGGAATGTAATTGTGTGCCCCTGTGATTAAGTCCATTTGCTGTGCAAAGAGGCCCACATGGTCATGGCGTGCTCATGACTCAGCTGAAACAAACATCGACAACTTTTGCCAAAAAGGGGAGGCAAGCCAGGATGCAGAGGATTTCATTAAGTAGCTCAAAAGAGAGGGCAGCTGCACCTAATTTTCAGGAGCACATAGTTGTCTTTGAGGAAGCCAAGCAGTACCAAGAAAAAAGCTTAATTTTTATTTCCTAAAGAGTAAAGGCTTTCAATGTATTTTATCTCTTATTTAAATCCAGATTGGAAAAGAAAATAAGGTATCTGCCCTCAGAAGACATGTTTCTAGCAAAGGAGAATTTCTTCTTGCTGTATGCATAAACATACCTACTTATGCGAAGTACTCACTGTAGGTAATCAGTAGTTCATGGTTTGATGGTACCTGACAGCAGCAAGAAAAAGGCATTCAACAAAACCATCCCGGAGCTGTCCAGTGTAGAGCAGTTCCTTTGCAAAAGTTTCGGTGCTTTGCAGAAGGCCTGATTCTCTCTGCTCCTCAGCGCTTGACCACATGCAGTTTTGGATTAATTTCCTGGTTCACTTGATCTGATTTTTACAACTGTGGCAGAGATTATGCTTCTCACTAGATGAGAGGAAAGCTATGTGAAAAGTCTGATTTATTCAGTCAAGGATAATGGCAAACGTGTGTGTGTGTGTTGCTGTATTAGGAACAAAGCTGCAAAATTAAAGCACACATGCATTGTTCATACTGCTTTGAGCAATAGCACACTCAATATCTTCTTTAGGATTTTTCTAGTTAAGATGTCTCTGAGCAGAACTGTAGAAGTTCTCTCTGACACTCACTCAGTGATGCTTTGTAGCACCAATGGACAAGACTTGCCCAGCAAAGGCTGTGCCTGACTCGACTACCTTTCACCACCAGGAGGTTGCCTTCTGGTGCAGAGGTTTCAACACCTATCAGTCATACTGTGTTCTTACCTCTTACCTTAGTAGAGGACTGAAATATAGAAATAAAGCTTTAATGCATTTTCAAACCTGTCTTTTTTAATTAATCTTAATTATGTCTATTAAAACTTTGTCTATGAAGCAAACTTCATAGACAGGGAACATCATATAGAAGGGAATATGTTTAGAAACTCTTTCTGTGGGTCCATTTTGATCTCTTTTTGTGTATGTTGTCTAACAGTTATTTATTGCTACATGTTGGATAAGTTGGGTATAGAACATTTTTTTTTTCTTGTTCCATGTTTTTTAATGGTCATGCTGCTGGCTTACTATATTGTTGACAGTTTATGAATCCCACAATTTAAAAGTTAGTAGATATTTTCAAATAACACTATAGAAATGTGTTAGAAATGTCATAGAAACACTATGAACATGGATCTTGTGCATCATGGAGAGCAAATATAAATCAAATGATTTTATGTTAGTGCTCCATAGTATAAATGCAGGCACTGAACTCGTGATGAATGAGGTTTTGGTTTGTACCATGACAGGCACTAGCAGCGCCGCATTTTGTAAGTCACTACTTTGCACCCAGTATTTAAAAATTAACTGGAGCAAAAAATGTAAAAACCTGCTATTATTACCTCCAACATCTTTAGTGTTCTGGTGATAAATGGTCGAACTCTTAGGAGTGCTTGCAGAAGGTTAAGGATTGGATATAATTAAAAAGGATCTCTCCCAAAAGGGAGGCTGCAGATCACCATGCTCTGAAGAATCTCTGCTAGTAATGCTTTTAAACATGGCTTTTCATTTACTGTAAGAAATACAAATTGGAACTGACATTTAACAGATTAATTTATCTCCACAAGCCTTCTTTATATGAAGTCACTAATACTGCATGCATGGTGCTTTTGTCCAGCTGTATAATCCTCAGTTTCAAGTGCCAGAATAAACCCTGGAAACACTTTAAGTGTTTGCTCTGAAACACTGTAAGTGATGCTCAAGATTTTGTGTTCTTGGGAACACAAAATATATTAGAATTCTCTCTTGAATATAAAATGAGCTTTTTAAAACAAGCAAACAATCAAACCCCAAATCTACCCATTTTTCTAAGAGCACCAATTTGACATTTAAAAAAAAAGCCCATCTCAACTTGAATAACTCTGGAATATGTCTGACAATGCATCTGGCATCTTTAGAAATGTCAAATTTCTGGCATGAATAATAACATATTGTATTCCTTTCACTTTTTTTTGAAACCATGGATTAAAATTTATTACAGTATAAAATCTGCTTTTTTGATTTGTGGGATTTCTCTGAAAGGTAAGTTATACACCTGCTTATGCAAGAAAGCATGACATATACTGTATTCAGGCCTGTCTGATACTATCGATATACAATATAAGCCTCTTGTCGTAGGTCCTATCAAGTGTGCCATGTTGTTTTATTCTTTCTTTTGCAACCTACGTTGGTGACAGTAGACACTTCTTAACGGACTCTATGGAAAATAAGTTACACATGTTTTGTACATTTTGATATAAAGGAACTACTTTGGAAAAATTCATTTGTGCTTTTGAAAGAAAAAATGTTGCCTAAACTGCTCTAACCTCTAATGGACATTTAATTCACCTGTTGCTAATTTAAATCAAGTAGGCTGATTCAGAAATGTGATGCTCCTGAATTATTAACAAATTCTAGGCCCCTTAATGTCAAAAAGAAACAAAGGGCGCAGCTGTTTGCTCTGTTCTCTTGAACAGAAAAGTTGGAAGTGGAATGGCATGAAGGAGGCAGAACTGGAAAGTCCTCAGTTATTTACTGTACGGGCTTTAATATTGTAAAAGATATAATCTGTCAGAGTAGTCTGAGGTAGCATGCTCTTTATGCTAAGTAATATTTAATTATTGCTCAAAAGAGAGGAAAAAAGTGTCTTATTTCTTCTGGTTCCCTGGTGGATACCTAAGAGGTTTGTGGCTGATGAGGGCTTATGACTGTTCGGGGTCACTGCTGAGTATAGTAGCAAACCTCATCCCTGGGGCCCAGATGACTCTCTGACCCATATGTTGAAGATTTATTCATAGACATAGAGTGGGAGGAAAGAATTTACCTTCTTCCCATGTGCTGTAACCTGGCAAGATGGAACAGGATGCTGCCCTCCACCCCCACTCCATTCTTGCAGTGAATTGTCTGCAATGGCTGAGGAATAATTTTCTGCAGTTTTGAGGATTGATATTTCAGAGAATTTGCAAGTGCATAACAAACTTGCATGGCCCTGACTGTTGAATTGTTGTAAAAACAAACACCCCTCAGACTTGAGGGTAGTTCTCCTCACAGTATCGTGAAGAATTGGAATTGTACTTCTGTTGTACTGTTAACTCCTGATTAGTGAATGTCTGAAGATTAAACAAGTGGCCAATAGCACAGATTGTCTGGAGTGAGAGAAAAGAAAAAGCAAAGAGATTGGCGGTAAATGGTTCTGGCAGTATTACAGGGTTCAGGGTCTTTTTCATAGGGAGAGATAAGATGGTACTTACAGTTCTGCTAGCTTAGTAGTGGGCGAATCGCTCCCTAGCCCAGTATGGCTCATCATAAAACAAGAATGTGATAGCTAGGCACTGTCCTGGTTTCAGCTGTTTACACCAGTCAAGGACTTTTCAGCTTCCCATGCTCTGCCAGGTGCACAAGAAGCTGGGAGGGAATGCAGGCAGGACAGCTGATCCCAATTAGCCTCAGGGCTATTCCATACCACCTGATGTCAAGCTCAGTATAGAAACTGGGGGAGTTGGCCAGGAGAGGGAGTGATTGTTGCTTGGGGGCAAGCTGGGCATCAGGTGGTGAGCAGTTGCTTTGTGCATCACTTGGTTTTGTATATTCTATTATTATTATTTTCTCTTTCTCTGCTGTCTTATTAAACTGCCTTTATCTCAACCCACGGATTTTAGGTTCTTTTTTTTTCTCCTGGTTCTCTCCCCCATTCCACTGGGGCGGGGGAGGGTGAGCGAGTGGCTGTGTGGTGCTTGGTTGCTGATTGGGGTTAAACCACAGCAGGCACTTATGATACAGAGCCATGTATGCAACTGCAGAATATCACCTGTGAAAATTCAAGCACGCAAAGACAGGTAGAGAACATTTTTAACATGTTAATGCAAACACTGACCCCTAAACATGAAAAGAGAAGAGCTGGAATTAACTCATGAAAGGGGGAAAGCCATCACTACTTGTTAAAGAATCACAGGCAATAAAAGGTCACTTTGAAAGCTGAACAGCTGGTGGATGTCTGCTACAAAGGCTCCTATTGCCTCCGACCACAAGATGAATTCCTTCTTAAGCACCTCTGAGGTGTCATATTAAAAAAAAAATACTATTTTGTCATTGCTGACTTCAAACTGGAAGATGTTTGGTAGATGTCACATGCAGGAATATGGCTGCGTATTCTGTGCATGTGATAGGGCAGATACGGAGTCGCTGCTGGGTGTACTCTGAATACCCAAACTTCGTCTCCTGGTTACTCAGCTGTCTGCTAGTCTTGTTCCTAAGAGGAGAGGTCAAGATGTGAGGGGTGGCAGTGGCTGCCCCTGAAGCCCTGTTCTGCCTTCTGGGGCAGCAGGAGGGCAGGGCTGTCTGGGCCTGCTTTCCTCACCTTGTCCCTCCTCTTCCTCCTGTCTGCTCTTCATCATACTCTCCTCTTACCTTTATAGTCCCGGTTCTGCAACAGAATAGCTCAGAAAAGCAAATGGCTTGGAGAAGGGTGATGTGCCTGAGGGATGAGGGCCATGAACCTCAAGGGCAAGTACTCTGGAAAGTGTACTCTGAAGAGTGAGAAGGGGGGTTACTGGGAAGGAACAGCAGAGATACAGAAACATGGAGGTTGGAAGGGACCTCCTGGGATCAGGTCCAGCCTCTGCTCAAAGCAGACCCAGTTAGCATAGGCTCGGTAGGGTCTTGTTCAGTCCAGGTTTGAATAACTACAAAGATGGAGATTTTGACACCTCTTCTGCTGTCTGTCTGTCCTCCTGGTAAAAAATATTTCCCTTACATTGAGTTGGCATTTCCTCTGTTCCCACGTGTGCCCATTTACCCTCGTCCTTCCGCTGTATGGCTGTGGCGAGGGTCTGCCTCCATATCCTCTACACCTTTCCTCTAGGTAGTTGCAGACTGCATTGAGACTTCCCCGCAGCTTTCTCTGCATTTAGGTATGGATGTGGTGGATGGGGGAGAGAGGAAGAGACCCCTATTTTATTCCTGACTCCCACTTAGACTTCCAAAGCCCCAGAACAATATTGACCAGGACTGCATGCAGCTTCCCCATCCATGCTCCTCATACCCCAGGAGTCCTACAGAGTCTTCCCAGACATCTGACCTTTTGGTTCTCTCTTAGTGACTTATAGCAATGCTGCACCATGCGCCCCTCCCCCCCCCCATGGAGCTAAATCGCTTCAGCAAAGGCCATTCTTTAAGTGATTAGAAACAGGTTCATTAGCAGACACTGAGGAATACCTACCAATAGCAGTGCTTCTGAGATCATCCTGAATAATCATTGTCATCAGTTTATTTTTTGTAGGTTACTTCAGAGATGTTGGTTTTTTTGGTGTCACTATTCAGTAGATAATTACCTCAATATGTGCTGTTGCTCCAGGGCTGGGACAAAACAGACCAGTATGTTTGGATGTGTGAAGTACAAGGCTTTTGAGTAGAAACAGGGGATTAATCTGGTATCTGACAATAACAAGCGTGCTAAAATATTGTGCCCTGTTCTATGTCCACACCTCAAAAACATTATGTCAAAAATAGAGTTCAAAGGAATGTAACAAAAAGGAGAAGCGATTTGGAAAACAAGTATAGCAACATGAATCTTACAACAGTCAAGTTGTTTAGTATATGAAGGACAGGACTGAGTGGTGGCTTGGACTGCGTATACATATAGGTAGAAAGGAGTCAGGGGGACCTTTCAGTTTTGCTGAGAAAGACATAGGCAAAACTAGTGGCTGGAAATTCAGACAAATTCGTCTTTGAAATAAGATGCAGCTTCGTAGAAGTGGGGCTGATTAAACAGTGGAAAAGATTAGGGAGGTTGAAGAGAGGAGGGATGCACTTGAGTCATTAAAACAAGTTTAGATATTTTTATTAAAAATGCAGTTTAATCCAGTTTCTTGTAAACAATATATAGCTTATGCATACAGGGGTCAAACTAGAATACAAAAATATCCTGGATGATCCTTTCTCTTCCCAAGATCATGCATAATGGTTCTGGCAAAGCAGATGAACTTCCACTTAACGGTATGGATGTTGAAATGGCATTTCTCTTCTAAATGTGTGTGCTTTCATGTACAATTTAAAACAGCTCCCTGTTCAGATGCCCAGCTGGGAGATTGGGAAATACTGATGTTTTCCCTATGTCAGAAAGTGATTTACAGCATCCAGGGTAAAGGTTTGTATGCTATCTGCTGGCTTACTTCCTATTTTTTCTTAATGCTATTTACCCATGTGAAACAAAGCTGAAAGCAGAGGAAGACACAGGAATTTTCTGGGGAGGGAATACCCAAAGACATGGGTTGTATAGTGCTGGATGGCCCTGGCCTTCTCCCCACGCTGCACCTTTGCAAAACCTTCTTGGTGTGATTTGTCCATTTATTAGTTACTTAGCTCTGCAGCTACTGTGTCCTTAGTTGCTTGGTGGACTGAAGGAAGAACATATGGTAGGGACCAAGAAGGAGTTTTATACTTTATGAACGTAATGAAATAATTGTCTTCATATAACAGGCTGTTAAGAGTCATCACATTGTAAAGAAAGTGAGCTTAAATACTTGCCGTAAATCTTTAGTCTTTTTGCAGGTGAAAAGCAGCTCAGCATGTAAATTTTGCATGGTTTTAATTTTTGCTTGGGATTATACTGTATCTGTAACTGTGAGTGTTTCTCAAAGTATCAAATTTTGGATATACTTGAAACAGCAAATGTTTGTTTTTCCCTTTGAGCATGAATGTGCTGAATTTTTGTTTTCTTCCCTCAAAAACCTGTTTAAAATACTCAGGATCAGATTTAGCTCCACTGAAGACAACTGGAGTTCTTTCAAAGTTTTCACTACTTCAGGTCCTAAATTCCTCTAGAATTTCTACTATTTCTATTCTTTCAGCAGTCACAGCCTCCTTTGAATGACTTGTTAATATTTTCAGTAAAAACAAGACTAAATAAAAAAAACCCCTGTCATTAAAAAAACATAGAATTGGAAAAGCTAAAATTCTTTTTTGTCCATTTACCTCATATGACTCTTCTTGGTTTGACAACAGTGAGTTTATATATCATTGTCAAAGTGCTAACATATAATCAAATGTTTTAAAGGACAGTTTACTTCATGATACCTTTAAATGTAATCTAAAGGCTGTTGTACTAAGTTAAATGGAATAAACATCCATTCATTCTATAGCACAAAACAATCAAATCAAGTTATGTAGCTTGAACAGAGACTTTAACCAGCTTTTCCCATGGCCACGGATTGCTATTTAAGG
>VZTL01068045.1:0-13322 GCA_013400535.1 Scopus umbretta | reverse complement strand
ACCCCCTTTTCCACTGGCCACGGATTGCAATTTAAGAAAAAAAAAAAAAAAAAAAAAGATTACTCTTTTGCCTTTTATTGAATGGTTCTGGAAATGAGGGGAAAAAGAGGGAGGACAGTTAAAGACTTGGAACGGACTAAGCTTTCAAATAAAGTTTTGAAACCTTCAGCTAAAGCAGGGGTCCATGTCGTCATTCTTATCCTTTCCAGCATTTGGCAGTACTTAAATTAACACTGAGAATAACATTAAGTATAATTTGTGGAAAAAGACAGTGAGTAACACCAATGGGCTTGATCCATTGGGCTTGATGCTGGAATCCAAAGCTGTTTGAGGGGTAAAAAAGCCAAATGAACAGAAGAAAAAGTTAGGAAGACAGAAAATATATTTCTGATGTGGGCCCTTGCTTGCAGGAGGCAGACAGAGCCCATAGACTTACTCTTTCCTTCACATAGCAAACCTGTTTTAAATCACCTGTTGTGTATTTCTTACTGCTTCTCTCTTGTTTTCACAGCAAACATTGCAGTCATCACGTTGCAAATAATAGCTTAGCTAAGCCAGCTGTACCTTTCCTTTTTTAAAAGTGGAGAACAAAAATAAAAAGATGGAAAGAAAATAAATGTTAGGGGATAAGAAAGAGGTGAGTGAGGAGCTATTGGCAGCAATGTGTATCTGACATATCAGGACCTAGCTGAGTTTGGTAGCACTGACAATGGTTCTGAATCCTCAGCTGGCTTGCTTTTCTGAGGACTTTGAGACCACAGGAGTAATGGATGAGCAATTCTGTGTACCTTTTGTCGACTAGGCATGATCCTAATGTAGTCTTTAAATTGCATTAGAATTTCTTATTTGGGTTTGTTCCATTTTTATGTTGCCCTTGTGCCTCTTTCTATCAATATTTATTGTTAGAGATTGTTGTACTCTCAGACTTGAGCCAATTTCTACTATGGTTTCATTGCTAAATTATATACAATTATATGTAATTATATATAATTGCTATATATAATTTCCAGTTATTGCATTATGTGCCCCAATGACTGTTTTCGTTCTGTTTACTAACAATTGTCACTGGCCCAATTGAACTCTATGTTCCTTAGCTCAGATAAAATAGTCTCCCAAACTATTGTTCCAAGTAGTCATTTGTATTAAATTGTTTTCTGTTTCCCTATTTGGTAACATAGGTATATATCTATATACATGTGCACACTCAAAATCTGAACTTTTGGATTTCCTCTAGGAGTAGGTTCAAGCATTTCTTACGCAAAATCCTATTATCGTATACTAGGTTAATTTCAACTGTACAATTTGAGTGTCAGATTTTATCGTATTGATTAGCTGTTTTGTTTTCCTTGGGTCTGTCCAAGGAGGGAAAATTCTGTGGAATCTCAAGTTGCTTGATAAAGAGAGAAATAACAGCATGGGCTTTTCACAGACAGGATGAAATCATGGTTTCCAGGGAGACCTCATATTCATTTGTTGCAGCCAGAACACTGAGCTGCCAACTGTGGTTGCTTGCATAAGTTGCCCATCCTATATTGTTTTCCAATCAGTCGTGCATCAGTCCAGCAGCTCAAATGCTGTGGTAAGCCGCCTTTTTCTTTAACCCGCAATAACTAATTGCCGGCACCTGGCACAGCATCCTCTTGGAGTGGGGATAAATCCAACAAAATACAAGCCTTCTGTGACTTCAGATGTTGGAACATGAATACAAACTTTCTCTGCTGTAGACTGGAGGAGTCTGTGGGTTTGCTGTGCTTTCCTGAATCAGTCAGCCCATCCCACGTAAGAGAATTCTTTGCTTTCAGAGATATTTATCTTCTTGCTTGGGTTATAATAGATATCAACCGCTTGCTTTGGTCTTCCATGTTCAGGATCAAAGTTGGCGTGAAGCCTTTATACAGTTGATACAAAGCCTTCTTTCTGAAATCTGCTGAAAATGTGATAATTTCTTTAATCCTCTCTGCTCCTTTATATAATCTGCATAATACTTTATGCAGTATATATAATTAAAGCTATAAATATGGAGTGTAATCTTACCATGCAGTACTAATTCTTGTGGGTTTATTTTGTTTATATTGAATACCTTTAATAGTGGAAATTGTGATCATGTTGCAGAATAGCTTCATTTAAACTACCTGTCCACTGGTTTTTTTCTTTACCTATCCCTAAAATGTCTTTTGGAGTGAAGATTGAAGTGGTTTGCTTTATCAGTAGTTTGGGCAATGCTCTTTTGACTGTTAAGTCAACCATTTTTAGAGAGAGATGTAAATTGTGGCTGTGGTGCAAGTGAATGAAATACCAAACATAATCTTGAAGTAGTTGTTAGTGACTTTCCTGAGCTTTGGGGGAGAAATCCAAAACAACATTTAGCAGACCATGCTGGTGCATACTTGAGGGACCAGAGATGTATATGCAGACAGGTGAGATTAAGTTCTGAAAATGCAGATGAGGTGGGAAGATGGGATGCTACTGTTTCTCTGAGGTCTCCAATATTCATTTGCTTTCTGCAGGTGCTCGGACATTCGCCTTCAGCTAACCCAGGTCGCTTTGCCACTGACACTGCACAGCTCCCCTTGCTGTAGCTGTGGACTTGATATACTCACTCAGCAGCAACAGGTCTTTGCCTGCATCTCTACTCACTTCTTTCACGTGTTTCTCCAGCTCTGTCTGGAGATCTCTGTTCCTTAGTCTGTCTATCAGGTAGGCTTTTAGACTTTTACAGGGAGGGGAGACAAAGCTGTGCCTCTGACCCTTGCCACTGTTGTAAAAAGAAAGACCACAAAGGTGGTGGGAATGGGAGGGTGGGCCTAAGCAAAAGCCCCATTAGCCTTTTGTTTTTAAGGGAGTCAAGGCAATGTTTTCTGGTTGACTTCAGGGTTAGGAAATAAAGTACCTCGAACTGTGTACTATGACTATATACTTTGTATAGCCATGTATTCTTTTATAGACTAAGTACAGATACTGCTTAGCCAGAACAGAACCGTTTTACAACTAATTACTTTTTTATTCTCATTGCACCAGTACTAACTATTTTTAAAAAAAAAAAAAAAAAGAAAACTCACAATACATGTAACTTAAACACATAATTTTCTTTCTTGAACTACTCTGTAATCATATATATAATGTTGTGAAACACTCTTGGTATGAATGCAATTATACTGGTGATTATGTCAAAATAGTTCATTCCAACATAGAAATAGAAAGATATGGTATGGAGAATACTAATGTACTCGTCACTGTAGGAGATTTTATCTAGTTATATACAATCTTGCATTCATATACATATAGGTATGTGTAAACCAAACCTAAATTAACGATGTCTTCACAGCCTCACCCTTCCCAGGAAATGCTGTTATTCTTTTAAATGTTTGCAAGTATAATAACCTCATCGGTTGTGCCTACCAAGAAAAATAAATGCAGGGAAACAATATGTGGAAAACGCAAATGCAGAATGGGACTGAAATCCAAGTGAAAATAAATACAGATTCAGATGTATTACCTATTAAAAGTAACTGACTTGAAGTCACCTCATAGACTTTTTGAATGCTTAGGACTGGTAGTATAAGGCAGAGTTAGGATAAACAGTTAAATGTAAATTGCCCTAACATTTCATTTGTAAAGCCCATTAATTATGAAAACAGAGAGAACAAATATAAAAGAAGGTGATGTAAAATTGCATTACTTTTACACATTATTTAATGCATATAAATCAGGATTTTCAGGGTTGCTTTTCTCTTGCTGTACAGTTTCTGTAGTATTGCATAAATTTTGGAAATGCAAAGAATCTCCTGTATGTCCTTTCAAGCATTATTGTTGTAATGTTTTAATATTTGTTCCTTTGTAGGCCAAACCTAACAATCTCTAGTTAAATTAAGAGATGTTTGTACAGTGATGTAATATGAGAGAAGTGTGAATTTATACTTGGAAGGTGAGATAATATTTATAATCTTTAGTCTGGTTATTTTCTTGGAATGCTGGAAAAGGTTATAATCATACCCTTCCTGGCTTCCTTTTTAGACAGTAACCAGCAATGGGAAGAAGTGAAAGAAGGAACTCCTCCTTTCAATATATTTCTTCAGCATAGTTCCTCAGCAAGAAATCTTCATGTCACAGAGAAGCCAGGGTTTTCAGAGAAAGGAAATAGCGCGTTCTCTCTCTCCATTCCCCAATTTGAATAGTGACAAAACTGCACTGAAGAGCAAATATTTTTGATTCTGGAAGATTCCAAATTGCTCTAAATGGGAAGTTTCTTTAGAGAGCATTCCTGGGAAGAGTAAAACGCTATACGTATCTAGGCACTGGAAAGCTGGATAGGGAAAGACTATCAGTAAACTGCCTTTTGAGATACAGAAGGTGCTGCTTTTAGGCATCTTAAATGCAAAGTGGAAATACTGCCTAACCTGCTTAGGCACCTAAATCTCCTACTGAAAACTTAATTTAGATGTGAAATTCTTCTGTTGTGCATGCATACAGGACATGCTGTCGTTTGAACCTGTGTGTACTTCTGCATAGCAAAGCTGTTCTGGGAGTTGCATGCCTTTCCCATCTCTAAAACACTGGCAGACTTGAAATCATTCAAAAATCAAGTAGAGACTATTGGTTTCAGTAATGTCTGTACCACATGTCTAATGTGTAGGAAACCTGAGTTCAATTTCCTTCCCAGTTGGAGGTGTTTGGTGGTCCTGCTTGTGCAAATGCTGCTGCACAGCAAAATTGCAGTGCCCAGAACAGAGTAAGAAATGTGTTGCAGGAACTGTCCAATTGGTTAAAGCTGCCTAAAATGACAGAGCATGTAGGTGAGTCAGTATGTTCACCAATTTCCAAACTTCAATGAGCTTTCCTCCTACACGTGACAAAAACTGAATGTGCATTGGGGAGGCTGTAATTTACCTGTCCCTGACCATGCACTCACAGGGCATGGGCTGATGCAGTGAAGCTTTATTGTACCCTCTTTCTCTCCTGCCTTTGATGAAGATAGAAATAATACTCTTCTAACTGCTTTGGTAGAGAACAGGGTCTTATACTACTGCCCTGTGGGTCATGGTTCAAGGGCCTGATGCTTAATAGCACTGCTATGGATATACCTTTCATTTCCTCTGAGGTGCACAGAAACTTGACTGGGTCTTGACGCAAGTCTCAAAGATACTCAAAAATATGTGGTGTACTCTACAACCCCTCATTTCAGGGGCTCAGAGCAGAGGCCTTTACATAAGCTGTTCGGGATCCCTCTGTGCAATTTAGACCATTTCACCCCAGGGGACTGTTTCCACTCACTCTAAACATCCCTTTTGCTATCAAAGTGGCATGTAAAAAACAAGATAAAAAGCATACTGTGAAGAACAGAAGAATGGCCGTAATGAGTCACACTAAAGATCCACCCAACCCAGTATCCTGTCTCAGTTAATGTCTGATGGGCCCTTGCGGCTTTGATTTAAACAGTTTTGTGGAGTTGGGAAATAGCCAACGGCTTGCTCCTGTCACCCTGTGCAAATTACAAAGCCTCTGGGTGCAGTGCACTGTCCCATCTAAGGTGGAAAAATGAAATAACCATGGGGGATGCCTTGAAAAATACAGTAACGCATATGCTATTTCTCCACTAACACTCGCTCAGTCCACAACCCTTTACTTGAGCTGGATGCAATGTCTGTGTATTTCTTTTGTAACCCTGTATGGATTTCTCGTCCATGAGCTTCCATATACTAAAAGCGGTTTGGTATAACTGAGAGGTGGGAGAGCAGCTTGGTAAATGTGTTTTCCTCATTACGTTTGGTAAACCCACAAACTAATCATGTTTTTGTTTAGCTTTGTAAGTTTTGTTTAAAATATTCTTTTCTGTTGTTTGTTTTTTTTTTTTAATTTTTCACATAGCTTAGCATAATGTCTTACAATCATAGAATATCTTAAGTTGGAAGGGACCCATAAGGACCAGTGAGTCCTGGCTACTGATTGCAGATGCAGAGGAAATAAGGAGCAAGTGTGAATCCTGTGTCCCTCTGCCTGTGCAGTGGTGGGACAGATTTCCCATCCCTTAACACTTCCCTGCACAATCTGCACAATCTTTCTGGAGATAGAAAGGACATGATCAGCAGTAATGAATTTTGGCTTTTAGCAATGTCAGTGGAGAGGTCCTGGGCTGATACTGTGGTGGCCTGTCCATGGCAGCAATAAAGCACTTGGGCAAGTGTTTTCTGTAAGTAATTTCAAGAACACTTCTGTTGCCTGGGCTATAATTACTGTGTCGACAAGACACAGAAGTTTGGTCTCTGGAGTTGTTGGCTTGGCATCTCTTTTGACTATTAAAAAAGTGCAGTGCTATATTATTATTTTCTTTCAAAGAAGTTGAACACTGAGTAATTCCTGGAATCCTTATTGGCTGGTTGCTTAAGTCTTCGGTTTATCCTTTAATTTTGGTTTCTATTAGTAAGTCCATTTTGGACTACTAAATAGTTATTTGGCTTCATACTTAAAATGAACGTCTCAAGTTCAGTATCTCATATTTTTCAGGCTTTGTTGTAAATGAAATACAGAAGGAGTCCCACAAACAGATGGAAAAATGGATCCATTGAGGGAATACAATTTGATTCTGCACATCAGATAAGCTTGTTTTGCCAATTATTTTACTGATTCGTTTTAAGAAATACAAGTTAGAGCATGGTTTTCTCCAAAAGAAATCTTGCTCTGATGTGATAGTTTCATTACTTTAATGTCTTTCAAGACTAAAGACGTACACTGAAGGCTGCTGCGTCATTCACTAGTGAAGAATGGAAATTCTTCACTGTGAGAAGCGAGACATGTACGATTCCTGCCCTGTAACTCCCTCCTGTGCTCCCTCACAGTGACACCTGATAGCTTGTGAAGGTATTTGCAGCATTATTTCTTTTACTGGTGGAGTGAGAGTGAGTTTGGATATGCCCCTCAATGCAAGGGCAGGGCTGCACAGTGAACAGCAGTTCCCTCTGTTTGGCTAGGTGGGGTTGGGGCCAGGAGGAACTTGGAAACGTTTCTTCTTTCTTGTTCTACCTTTTTTCTTTCGGGACTCCTGTTTTGCAGAGTTTTAAGACAACTTGATGAGAGCTAACCAGTGGTGTCATAGGAGGGCTGTGCCATTAATTTTTGCCTGTTGTTTAAAGTATATACGTGAATGAGATGAATGAGAATGAATGATAGAAGGAGAACACAGAGCTGAAAAATGCAGAGGCCAGCACATGTCTTCTGGATGTGTGACCAGAGCACACCACAGCATATCCCCTTGAATTTTCCTTTCCTTACTTCTAGTTCCCCTGTAACACCCCTCATCTCTTATTTACGGTGGTTTTGACATGACCTTTCCCCTCTGTTCCTAAACCAGGCTCGCTGACACTCTGTGTACTCCAGGACAGCCAGTAAATGCTGTTTATCACATGTACCTCTCCCACGGTGAAATACTAGTGTTTCTGTGGAGCACCTCCTTCCCCAGGGGCACAGGGCTTCCCTGCAGCCCCCTGCCCACCCCTTCCCACCCAGCCAGCTTTGAGCATCTTCGTCTTCCCCGTAGCTTCTCTCGTTCCTGCCGATCTGGGGGGGTTCATCCCTGAAGATACCGGTGGGTAACTGCTGGCGGAAGGATGAGCAGAGATGAAAGGGGGGTGGTGCAGTTTAAGGAAGGCATTAATGGTTTCTCCAGGGGCTGGTGGAAGGAGAGCTGCGCCAGCGAGCAGGATCCCAGTGTCCCCGCCTGACCTGAAGTGCCTGCACTTACGGGACAGGGCACTTAGGAGTTTTGTGCTGCAGGGAGTTTGTTGTTAACATAATTTTGTAGATTTAGTGTGCTGTTTTATTTTCAAAAAAAGATGCAATATTAATGGTAGCAGTCCCTGTGCTCTTTTTAGTGAAGAATGATGCAGTGAATTTACTAAGTTGCTTGTTTTTTATTTTGCTTTTACCTAAATTCTGTGGATTTTAAATAAATAAACATTTAGACAACCACAGAGATTACAAACACCAAAAATTAGTTAATGTACTGTGTGATATTTTCTTCAGTCACCTTTTTCCCAACTATTCCTTATCAATATTTTGGACCTTTTTCTTTTGGGGTTGTTGGTGGGAGGACTCTATAGGATTTTATAGTTTGTTGGGGTCAGCATTGTGGATTTTTTGACATATATCAGCTCTCTGTACAGTAGTCTGTCTTTTTTTTTTTTTTTTCAGTTATAGGCTGACATTCTTCTGATATTCTCAAAGAATGCAGTTGTCCTTCTTTGGTTACCGGCTATTCAAATTCCCACATAGATTTAATTTCATATGTTCTTCTTTGGTATCACTCAGTTTGGCCTTGTGCGAGATGTGTTTTACCATTCATTAAAAACTTGCCACAGAAAAGGCTGAAAGTGATTTTAAAATGATGAATCTTACAAACCATCAAGTCTGAAATAATCAATGTAAATTATCCACTTCTACTCTGGTAAGATTTTCTTATGTATTACGTACCTATTACTTATACATTTAATTTCATAGTTTAGACAGATCCTTTTTCAAATAGCTGGGACAAGAAATGGCCACTTTATCTATTTAAATGAAGTTGACATCCCATTATTTGTGTAGTATCATTGGAACAGTGCATTTTATGTCCTATTCCATAGACCCCAAAGTGCTTCATCTGGTTTCTCACCCATTCTGACGCAAGGTAATATGAATAACAAAGTATGGTGTTACCTTGCAATTATCTGTAATCTGAAGCTGATATTTAATAACATAATAATGAAGTTTTTGCATTATTAACTTTCAGGGGATTATATTAGGTAGGAGTAGTGTTTCCTGGAAATTTACTTTTGTGCATTTCTTGAGGTTTTTTTGTGGAGATAACTTTTTTTTTTTTTCCTTAATGGAAGAGTGCTTGTGGAAAAAGCAAAGCAGCTGACTGAAAAGCCAGAATAAATCAATTTACTGATTTTGTGGCACATCTTCTGTTTGGCTAATGCATATCATGAATCTACCAGAAATGAACTGATGTTGAAATTACTACCTCTCTACTTGTTATTGTCTTGGCCCCACAATTCTATAATCCCTTTTTCCCATATCATTTTCCTAAAAACATGATGTCAGGTATATATATATCTTTAGAGAGAAAGGTCTACATTTAATTGCTGTAGAATTTTGTTGCAGATAACAGCTTACCGGCTGTTTGATGGCTTCTCAGCATGTTATAGTGATTATATGGCATTCTCTTCAGTTCAATCCCTTGACTAGTCTTGGAAAAGAAAATGGTTACTTATTTCCCTTTACCTATTTCTTCTCCTACGAGGCACTTGCACTAGGCATGCTGAATTGTGTTTTGGTGTATTCTGGAGATTAGTATTTTCCAGCACTGCAGAAGTTTCAGAACATCTGCCAGTACCCTGTTATTGGTAACGTGGACACTTGTCTACCCTGAAGAGTTCAAAATTAAAGATTAGCAATATAAAAAGGACAGATACACACAACTTTCACCCCCAATAGACTGACTTTTAATTTTATTGTGCAATGAATATTTTAATTTGTATTTGACCTTTTAGGTGAGTGTGTAGATCATTTTGGTGTGGGCATAAGTAAAGGTTTATGACTAGAAGAAAATGATATGAAAAGGGAAGGAGACTTGGCCTTATTCAAGGAAGGTATTTCAATTCCAGGAAATGGGCTGAAAAAAGCAGCAAGAATGTTAGTGATAAACTAGCATGTAATAGATAAAGACTAACATGACTGACAAAGCCTGTAGAGAGAAGAGGAATATTTAGTCTTCTGGCTAGATGTAAAATACTTAAATTAGTCGCACTGAAGGGTAGTGCAATGAATTGGCCCTGAACTGCTACTGAAAATTTCTCCTGAATTTAGCTGCTTTTTTTTTTTTTTCATGGTTTAGAGATTTTCCTATAGGTTTAAAAGCAATAGGTTGACTGGCCAATTACTGAGCAGCACAAAGGCAATGTTGTTCTGAATGCAAACCGAATAATTCAAAAGGGAAAAAAATGTATGTTAAAATATGCAAAGACAGATATAAGTTATTGTAAAATTCTATCCTCTGTTACATTCATGACACTTGATTGACCAAATCTCCGCTGACATGAACAAGTACCAGTTCGCATAGTTTAGTAGAAATCAAAGGGTCACAGAATGACTGAGGTGGAAAGCGACCTCTGGAGGTCATCTGGCCCAAACCCTAGAGCCAGTTGCCCACGACCATGTCCAGAAGGCTTCTGAGTATCTCCAAGGATGGAGACTGCACAGCCTCTCTGGGCAACCTGTGCCAGTTCTCAGTCACCAGTGTATGCACTTACTCAGATCAGCAGTTAATCCTCCCTTTTTCTGTCAAGGTGTTCATGTTTTGTAGTGGAGGATAAAATGTCGTTAGAAAAATTGTGTTTTGCTTTGGAGGATGAGAAGACAGAATACAAAAGAGATTCAGTATGCTTTTTTCTTTTTCAGAGTGCTGAAATGAATGGATCTCTAATACAGTACTCCGAAAATGTATCTTTTCCCATTATGATTCTATTTTTTTGCAATAAACATAAATAATAAATATGGCTTAATTTATGTAAATTTGTCAAATAATACTTATGACAGCGACATGAGACCAGAATTGCATGTTTGCTTCAGGACCCTTTTGGGGATATAATTCAGAGACCATGATAACAAAGGAGACATAAACAGAGGAAAAAATCAAAAGTTGAAGATGCATATAATTTATGTAACCTGGGATGTTACGGTACACAGTCGGTGAGGCTTGGCTCTGCTGGGAGAGGGCTGGGGCTCGCTCAGCCTCTGACTCCCGGTGGCAGTCTCAGCCCTGGGGCAGAGGCTTGGGAAGTGTCCCAGACTCCCTGAAGTAGCCAGGTGTGGGGGCTGAGACTGAAGTAACATCTCCCCACCAGTACCTGATACATAAACACCATATTTTGGAGCAGTAGCTGTCAAGTCTTTGGATAATGGCTGCAGAGTGGGATAGCAATTGAATAAGTGTGACTGGGAATATAACCTACACATGTATGTACCTAGCAGGAGAAGTATATAAATATGCCTTGGTGAAAACTGAGCTTCCACAGAAAGACTGTTGAGTTTAGAATCTCGATTTTGTGCTTACATTCCTGACTAACGCTTTTTGGGTCTGTGGTCCATTGCAGGCTGACCTTACATTTGGGCTTGCAGATTCAATTCAAAGTTGTTCCTCATGCACAGATTTTAAAACCCAAAAAAAACTTTGGATTTGTTTTTTTGTAATATAATAATATTGTATTTTCTTTTCATTTCTTCCCCATCTAGTTTAATCTCAAGACTTTGAAAATACAATACACATGGCACAGATCATAACATTTTTTCGGATGCTTTTAATTCTGCTACTTCATGATTATATCTCAGCTGAAGATGGGGAAACAAGAGCAAGTAAGTCTTAATGTTTATATTTCAAATAAGGGCAAATTCAAAGCATGCCTTGAATTTATAGTATCCATTTTCAGGTCCGTGTGTACACTTCTGTTGATGATGATTTTTTCCTAGTGTAATGTTCCTGGTAAAAATCCTATAATATATGACAAGTAACTTAAATATCTTAGCTCTCCTTTAGGAAGGGAATATCTTCATTTCTTTTTGTGTCTTGGAAATGCCCAAGGGGGCAGATGGAACTGTAAAGCTCCAGTCTTGATTTAAACTTGTGTCTTGAGTATGTATATTTTCACTTCTTCAGAAGTCATGTTTTGAATAGCTTAATTTTATGTGAGAAATTAAATAAGAAAAGCAAAGGCTCTGTGAGATGAAACTGAGATAACCCCAGCTCTGGGACAGACCTTCTTGTATATTCTTGTATATTCTTCAAAATTAGCATCTCAAACCCCACCAAACCAAGCTTTAGACTCTAAATCTGGTTTGTAGACAAGAAAAAGTTAAAGCAAGGTATTTTTTTGAGAGACAAAGTGGCTCAATAAAAAAAGTATGGAAAACTTTCCTCTGGCCAAAATTATACTTTCAGGGTAGGTCTTTTTCCTCCAGTTTTGCTCTTAATCCGGCAATTTCCCATATTTTACAACAAACTCCATAAATTTCCTTTCGGTCTCCAGAAAGATGTATTTTTTTCATTTTTTCAATGCCTTGCTTTAAGCTGGGCCTGCTTTTAGCAGGGTCCAGTGATGTCCGAAGTCCCTTCCAACTGAAATTACTCTGTGATTCATATCCTTGGACCACAGAATGATGCATTCTGCTCCTGCTCCTTCTTCCAATGTCTTTTCTTTTTGTCACCACCTGCACTGCAAAAGTATCTCTCCAGCAGACTGTGGTCACTTGCTTTCAAGGAAGGTAAAAACTTGACCTGACCAGAAGTATCTGTAGGCACAGACAGGACAAGGCAAAGCTCTCCTTCCGGTGGTGGAGCTGCAGCCTTTCACAAAACAGTAGGCATAGTGATACACAGCATTATTGGCCATCTCTACTTGGCACCTCATGTGTCAGTTATCTAAGCTCCTTTCACAGCCAATGAAAGGTGATTCTCTCCTCTAGACAGTTATTCCCTCCATCTGGCATGTGCATATAAGATAGACAGGATTGTCGTATAGAAATGCTTGTGTCAGTCGGCAGCCTGTAGTTGGCAATTTAGTCTAAAAGCTCCATTTATAAGTGACTACAGCTAGGAGAGCTGAATCCATACCTAAGTCATCATGCAGTTACATTATATTTGTTAAATGCTTATGTGATCTTATATTCTGGAAGTTGAGCTCATTCGATGAGCATTTTTCTTCTACTAAAACCAGAATATGCTACCAGCACCATTCAGTCGAGACTCAGGATTTTATAATAAATAGTTCTGTAAGTGGCATGTAGCAGTGTCAGAAGTCAATTAAAATGTATTTGTAAAAGGATTGGATATTACTGCTGAATTCTGGAGTATTCAGACTATAGCCTTTCTCTGCAGCATGCTTGGTTTGCTAACAAAAATGAGTTTTTATGTTTATCATCTCTGCAGACAAAGAGATATGGAAAAAACCAAAATGTGTTCCTCTCTGCTGATTGCATGAAATGCAATTGCCAGCTAAGGAACTGAATTGCAGAATTTTTCATAGTCATTTCTGATGATAATGAAAAACCAGAAAATGGTATTGTTTTCAGATACCAAGTTGGATTTGTGTGGCTTACAGAAACAATCTTGTTTTCTCTGATAAACTCAGCTGATTTTTTTTTTAAAATGGAATGTATTTGTCAGTATAGATCCTAATACAAAGAGTAATTGATATGAATAATATTTCTTGTGGAAGAAGAAAATGGAATATTAATATTAAAATATTAATATTAAAATTAATATTAAAATATTTGTTTGATTTTTTTTTTTT
>VZTL01068042.1:0-17563 GCA_013400535.1 Scopus umbretta | reverse complement strand
ATGAAGCTGAAACCAGGACAGGACTATCTTTGGTTTTAAAGTTACTTTGTTCTCCTTTGGGCTTGTGTGAAACACAACCTGAGAAATGCAAATACTGCCAGTATGCTTGCTTGAGGGAACAGTGCCTTGGCAACAGAAGGTCTGTCCCAGTGTCCTGGCTGTTCAGGACCGCCCCTGGCTCAGGATTCCACTCTGCTAGCACCTTAGCCTCCTGGCTCAGTCAGCAGCAGGAGCTGGGCAGCCCAGGGAGAAAATTGCTTCAGGAAACTGAAAAAAAACCCAAACCTGAAGGAAGGGCCAAGTGAGAGCTGAGAGCTTGCAATGTCCCCAGGTCTTGGGTCTGGCAAGGGACTCCTCCAAGACCTTGACCCAACTAGGCCATGAGTGACTGACCAGACAGCTGCAAGAAACCAGTCAGGCTTTCTATCTGGCAGACAGGAGGCAAAATGAAAATACATTTCATAGAATCATAGAAGACCAAGTTGGAAGACACCTCAAGGATCATCTGGTCCAACCTTTCTTAGCAAAAACACAGTCTAGAAAAGATGGCCCAGCACCCTGTCCAGCCAAATCTTAAAAGTGTCCAGCATTGGAAAATCCACCACTTCCCTGGGGGAGATTGTTCCAATGGCTGATTGTTCTCATTGTGAAAAATCTTCCTCTTGTGTCCACTCAGAATCTCCCCAGGTCTAATTTGTACCCATTACTTCCTCATCTTTTCCACGTGACTCCTTGTAAAAAAGGAGTCTCCATCTTCCTTGTACCCATCCTTTAAATACTGGAACATTTGGCTTTTATAAACTTTTCTACCAAAAAACCAGCCTCTTGTTAGAAAGACTGACCCCTTTTCTCTATGTTGTAGAACTTGATGCAAAATACACAAACTCATGAATAGATATATGCATAACATACATACCCATAGCCAGGGGAAGATGGTCATGAAGGGCAGCATACATGTGCAACAGCTTTGCAAACGCATAGGAAAAGGGAGGAGGTGGGGGACTAATTTCTTTGATTTCCTCACAGGAGTTACTTGCTTCTTTATCTTCCCAGTGGCTAGTCAAAAGCTAGACTACAGTTTTTTCTTTGATGCACACAACAGAGATTCTCATGATGCAACTTCTGCTCCTTACCTTCACAGAAAAGAGGTTTTTTTCATAGATATAACACTCAACCAGGACATGAGACACCATGGCAACATTTTTTTTTAATCCAAGCATAACTGTAACCTAAAAATATTTTGTGTTATTGATTTCCTCCTTATTGACAGCTAAAAATCACGAGGTTTCCAGAAACTGGGAGAGGGGGAAGAGAAATATGCAACAAGTTTTGTATGAAGAAAATCCACCTTCAAGGCACCTGTAATTAAAGCAACAGAACACAATCCTCCCACATTTGGTAACTTTACGAACACACAGAACTGTACAAGGTAGCAATTTTCAGTGAGCAAAAAGTTTTCTGACTCTGCGTAACACACAGTCATACACCTTCTTGAATGCTGTTTCCAGCCACTCTGCCTACTAACAAAATATTTACTACCGACATGACTGTTAATTCTATATAATGTTAAGGTTGCCCAACACTTTCCATTTTGAACGTGTTTTCATCTGCTAATGGCTTTGCCAAACTTTCGTGTTCTATGCCACTTTCTGCCTCAAGTTAATTAGCTCTGTAGAGTATAGAGTATAAATATAACATACCATGCACCCACAAATCTTTGCTCAGATTAGCAGAAATTGTAATGGTGAATTGAAAAAATTCCAGCTATCCATGTCATGCTTTGATGAAGGGATCTGAAATATGACAGGAAGTAGTTTTTGTTAAAAAATGCACTCGTTGCCGTTGTTGCAAAGTCTGTACTACATCAATCATCTTAAAAGCTTTTGTACATTTTCCCTTACCCTCACTATCAACATGCTTATTCTTAGGAACTGCTACTTACAGTTTAGCACCCTGAGTCCCAGAGATGGGCTACTGCAACTTAACCTGCATGTATGAATTTGGCAAGGGAGATTTCATCTTGTGCTCTTCTTCTTAGATTTCCGCTGGACTGGGGCAGTGGAGAAGAGGACAACAGGGAGATCCCAATGTCAGCAGTAACAAAACAGGTGGGCATGGGCTGATACTGGGGACACAGGGAACAGTTTGGGAAGTGGAGCCTTATAACTGACAACTAGGAAGAGAGAGAAACCAGGAGAGTGGAGGAGGGCTGTGACAGTGGACATCAAGAGGCAGACTGGGAAAGAGATGGAAAACAAGAATGAGAAGGATAGCTGGAAGAAAATGAGTGGTGGATAAATAGAAATGAGGAAAGAGAGGGAGCCCAGAAGAGAGGGCTCTGCTCAGTAGGAATGCAAAAGGCACAGGCATACTCGCAGTAAGTTTCGCATGGGTCTCCCACAGCACAGAGATCCTCTAGTGAGCAGTGTGCAAGCTGTGAACTGACAGAGAGAAAACTAGAAAAACTAGGGTTGAATTCTGCATTGCAATTATACTACAGCTTAGTTGCACAGATAAGGCAGCACAGCCAGGAGGCCGGAGTCTGTGTGCAACTGCTGGGCTCTGGGCAAAGAGGCCAGATCTACGGCAGCTGTGGGCAGGAAGATCAGCTGTACCCCGGCTCTGGGCAGGGAGTCCAGGTAGACCTCAGCGCCAAAATACTAGTGAATAGTGAATAGCTAGAATTAATCAATGATTACTAATTAATTATTCATCATTAATATTTAATGATCAATAATTAAGGATTACTAACTCATAAATAACAGTTGGTAAATAATAACTCACTTCCTACAGAGCTTTTCGCATATAGCGGTTAATAACGCTTGCTGTAGCAGTTAAGAACAATACGTTAATTAACCATTAATAATAACGAATTAATCCATGACTAGTAATAGTAGTTACTATGACATAGAGAATCATACCACAAAATTAGTTAATGTAACATAATACTAATTGATAATGAATAAATAACAGTAATGAATAATTAATAAGTAATGCGTATCGTTTAGCATACAGCAGCTAATAACGATTCCTGTAGGAACTGATAAGAAGATGTTAATTAATCATGAATAATTACTAATTAATAGATGACTATTCATAGTCCTTAATATAACATAGATAATAAGAGTAACATAGATTATAATAACAGAACAAAGAAGAAGACACACATTGATTTCTTCATTACCATTTAGGAATAATTCTCATCCTAAATGATCGCTGTTCTAAAACCACTAGCGGCATCATTCATGATAAGTGCTAATGCTCCTATGACATCATCATCATACCAGTAATCATAATTGTGACATCATAATGATCGATTTAGGTCTAAGCATATTGTAAAAATAACATAGAATAAAGCTCACAATACACTAATTATTACGTCATTCAAACGATTAATTATTGGTCCGACCTTATGACCACGAACGGTAAAGGACATGAAGAGAGATGAATGACCTGGGGGACGACCACAACCACTACCAAAAAATTATTATTGAAAAAAAAAAAAAGAAACGAAAACCAGAGCAAACCAAAACTACAAAGGGAAAAGCACCAAACAACAAAACGAAACAAAAAAAGCCCACAAACCAAGGACAAAAAGCCAACCGCTGGGCTCTGGGCAAAGAGGTCAGGTCTACGGCAGCTGCAGGCAGGGAGACCAGTTGTACCCTGGCTCTGGGGAGTCCAGGTAGACCTCAGCGACAAAATACTAATGAATAGTGGAGAGCTAAAATTAATCAATGATTACTAATTAATTATTCATCATTAATATTTAATGATCAATTGCTTCCTGGCCCTGGTGTCTGAACTAGGGGGGCAGAAGCTTGTTTCTGCCATCCAGCTCTCCCCATGCCTTCCTTCTCTGGCCAGACACTTATGTTAGATGGATTCCTTTTGAAAGCACTTGCATTTTGGAAGCTTCTATGTTGTTCAAATGCTGGAGGTGGTTTATAAAGAGGGAAGGACTGGTTAGAGTGTTTTGAGGTGTGGGTAGAAGGAAGTTGCTAAGAGAAGAGACTAATTTGAGCTCCTAAATGTCTCATTACTTGTTCATGCATATTACTAGTCCAAGGTTGAGAAAGAAATCGCTGCATATCCAGCCCTGATAGCAAATTAAAACCTGGATTCTACATTATGTCTTTCCTTCTCAGTGAGGAGGCAGGAGATCATACAAGATTTTTAGGCTGGAGTTCTGTTACTTCAGCTGTGACTTGGGCTATGTATGCATGTGTTGGGAAAGATGCTCCTGCATGTGTCACATTTTCAGTTATGGATGCATAGGAATGAGCAGGTTCTTCTTATGTCCTTTATCCTCTCGGGACAAATGAGCACAGCTAAAAACTGTCAGAGCCTTGAGTGCAATCATTTAGTACTTAGACAGCATATCTGAAAGAATATGGTAAATAGGGAGCAAGAGGGAAGACATAACCTGCTCCAAGGGAATAAAATTCTTCATTTCCCTCCCCCCACCCCCCAACCATCTGCTTCACAGAGCAAGTGAGTGAAAAAAATCATGATCCAGAGGGTAATGGCTGGCGAAGAGAGGCTCCTAGGTCCACTGCAGGCATGCTATGGTTCAAATCATAGCTTTTGCTCAGCACTGACAGCCAAAGCCTCATCTTTGTAATCTATGTCCTGGCTGTGGAGTTCTCTGCTCTAATTACTCTGCATATGTCTCTCCTCACAACCTGGAACATGCTTTCTAAGGACCAGGACCGCTGGAACGGGGAAGATTTATGGAGACAGTCAGCACTGGTTGTTTTCTGCAGAACCTTGAATAAGAACCAAAAGACTCTTCCAAATCTTAGCAGAGGGAATCTTCTCTCTGCTTTGAGGATTACTCACTTCCTGGTGTGCTGAAGTTGAAGTATTAAGTAACTTTTCCCAAATATAGAATCTATCACACCCAATCACACACACACACAACTGCCTTCTTAAGTAAAGCATCTGAGGAAGAAAATGAGATTACAAATTTAGGAGTATAATGAGATCAAGTTAAATTCACACCATTTCCCTGCCTAGGCACAATCTATGTCATTAGAAAGGATTAATTTTTTGTTGCAATTTCTAATCTCGTTATACCTTTTGTCATAAGAATGATTTATCAGAATTTCAATGTTTAATGCTATACATTTTGTGAAATATTATATTATGCTCTAACATAGTACCTTCACTTGACTTTTCCAGTATTCTATTTTCATTAGTTGGCATCCCCTCACTCATGCCATACTACTCACTACAGCTATAAATAGGAAGACCAGTCAACCAAATCACACAATATTGAAAAGGTCAAAATAGTATACTATGTTACTGTAATTTAGAGAATACTATTCAGAAAGTATTAAAACTTTGATGCCTTATTTATGTGACAATGAAAGTAATAAAATAGAAGGCATTGCAAAATGATCACATTATTACCAGAAAATTTTTGGAGATTGAGGGATTGCAAACCCCTCAATATTAGTATCTTTATAGCCTAATATAAATTGATGTTATTCTTTAGGTACTGTACCTCTTATGCTAAGTTTCTGTGTCTCTCAACAGAAAGACAACGGGCTGTTCACTACTTCTTTTGATGCTTTTTTAAATGCAAATAATTAACAAGCTCTTAAGGAATACTCATAAGAATTTTTTGAATCACAGGTCTCTTTCAGCTAACTAGTAAAGAAATTTAGACAGAGGAAGAAAAGGTGAAAAATCAGGCTAAGGATTACTATTACTGACTCCCTCCCCCCACGAGGGGAATAAAAGAATTATGACCTTGGTCTCAGAGTCCATGGAAAGGACCTATTTGAGCTCAGTGACTGTGCTACCATACCTGGTCATGCAAAAGTACTTGTAGAGTGGTTGTGAGCACAGGCTCTTCTGCAGTGCATCCAGCATCCTGTTGCCCTTATAGATGTCCATGTCCACATAGCAAAATGTGTGTGTCCTGACAACTACATGGTCCCCCACCTCTTTCCTCACAGCCCAGGATTCCTAAGAGATCATGTACATACTGCAGAAACACCCGCAAACCAGCAGTTACCTCTCCAGGCCCAGATTCAGTCAACTGTTTGATGTGTTCCCTGCATCATTGATCCTGGTACCCAATGTTATTTGATGCTGCAAAAGTCTCTGGCTAATGTGAAAGTCAGACTCTGTGCCAAGTCATTTCCAGCCATGCAATTTTACCCAGAGAATATGAAGTACAGTTGTGCTCTTCAGGACTAGACTAGCTGTCCCAGAGAAAGCAGTCATGGCCTGCATCAGATAATACTCACAACTCTACAGGTTGACAGAGTAAAAGTGGATGTTTTTAAAATTGTATGCAGAAAAAAAGGAAGGAACAATGTAAAAAGAGCAAAGAGAGGGTATCAGCTAGGCTTTTTCAGATTGCTGCAGAACTGGGTTTAGTACACAGCCCATGGTTCACTCTGCAATATGCTTGAGACCACCCTGAACCTCTGGGCAAGTTCAGGTGTCCACAATCCAACAGACTGCGGAAGATGTACTGGAAGGTGCCCTGCTTTCTCCCAATATAGACAGTAGGCTAATCTGCAGTAACCTTTCTAGCCAACATATGTGTGATTAGATCCCGGCATTATAGAGTTCTGTAGGTTTGGAGAATCAATAATAGCGACTGTTCAGGGGACTCAATTCATGGAATTGTAATTAATCTAATGGGTAACCGAGAAGTAAGCTCAGCTAATATTAAAACAACAATAATCAGTGACCTAATTTATTTCTTACTAGTCTCATTGTCTCTCATGAGAGAATACCCATTTCCTAGTGAGTAAAGGGGGATGCCAGTATAACTCTTGAAATGCCACAGTTGCAATAAGGCATTTCAAGATTTCCTGATGCCAGGCTGGAGCTGATCTGGCATCTCTCTCTCTCTTCCACTGAGTCCCTGTTAAGAAATCAGAGAGGTTGGACTACAGCAAAGCTGCAGCATCTGCAGGCAGTACAGCTGAATAGCCACATTCATCCTGCTGATGCTAGTTAGGTGCTTATATAGCAAAAAGAGCCTGTAGCTTCTATTTTTCATGGATGAGACCTGAAGTTTGGTTTCAGTTTTTTGTTTGTTTGTTTGGTTTGTTTTTTTTTGTTTTGGTTTGGTTTTTTTTTCTTTCTGAGATGGAGATGATTTGAGGGGATTTAGGCTTTTTTGATGCGTTGTTGTTTTTTGGGGTGTTTTATTTCATTGTTGTTTTGGTGGTGTTTTTTTTGTTTGTTTGTTTTTAGAAAAACACCCAATAAGACCTTATTTAAGTCCTTGTCTACATAAAAATAATGTTCTAGTAGAAGCAATGAAGCCTCCTCCCCTGACAGTCACACCTCCAATATAGATGCCATTATTCCAATAGCAAGGTTGTGCATACCGCTAACCAGTTTATTGAGGAAGTAATTATACTCTACCTATGTTACACAATTTTCAGTCTAGCTAGAAAAACTAAGGTTATGCTCTTACAACTGACTAGATGTCTGTAGGTAAGATAAATAATTTGTCAGAAGGGAGACTAGAACACCCCAAACGACAAACAAACAAAAAAACCCACCACCATCAGGCTTTATCTTTGTCAGCAAAGGTTACCCAGGAGAGAGTGAACGAGGGAGAAGTAAAGTTGTGCATCTCTACACTGATCTGTGCCTCCTGCAGACTGCTACCCCGAGCTGGTGTCTTGGCACTGTGCTGGCGAGGCTCCGGGCCCTCTGGCAGAGCAGGTGGCCATGGGCGGCATGCTCCACTGTCCTCCTACTCCCAACAGATTTGCTGGTGATGGGGGCGTAGAAAGCGAGCTCCACCTGAACAAACTGAACCCCTTCACTTTTGGGATGATGGCTGGAGGGATGAAGAGAACGCCTTATGGAATTTTGATTTGAATTTTATAACATATGGAAATTGGTCTGCAAGAAAAGTGAGAAATATTTAGAAACAGTTGGAAAGGCTGTCATTGAAATTTATCCTGGCTATGTCTAAACATGGAAAAGGACAACAGAAACCAACATTAACTTAGGAAAAATGTAAAGAGAACTGACTATGCAACAAGCAGAAGGCTTATTTCTTTTTAAGTATAAACAATCTGGTGAGGAGGAAGAAAGGCAGAGCTATAAAAATAAGCCAAGGCAAGTAAAAAATAATGAGGGTAAAAAAAATAATAATACTCTGCATCAATGTGCAGAGATTCTTTCTTGTACAGGAGTCTCTATATATAGCTTTAAGGGAGAAACCAGACAAAATATTTCTGTTCCAAAATATCATAGTGGAGAATGGTATAAAAAGGAAGGTGTACCGGGGGAAGGCGATAACCTTTAGCTATGGACAGGCTTTTTAGACACCTTTCTTGGGAGACTAATCTTTCCAGACTCCTTAGGCAGCCAATGAAAAAAGGCACTAGCCTCCACAGGGCAATTCAGTGCCCCTAAATGCAGGTGGCATGTACACCTTATTTACAGTGAGGATAGAGACCATAAAATTCTCAAAATATGGGTATTTTCTACAAGCTTTGACCGTTTGGAGGCTTGGGCTGAATTACAGATAGAACAAATATTGCTGCCTCCAGGGGAAGTTAAGGAAATGGGTGTGAGGACACAGCACCCTTGTTTGATCCTTCTCCCTTTTTCTTGTTCATTAAGTGCAGTATTGTGCATTAAAACCCTGCCTTCCTACTCAATCTCTTTGTGGTTTTTTCCTCCCCTCAGCTCTGTAATGTTTCTTTTCACTCCAGTGCCACAGGCAGTCACAGGCAAAGGGAGCTCCCAGGCTGCAAGCTTGCAGAAGTGCAGAGCACCCCCTGCTTAGTCCACAGATTTCCTTCCCCACTGGCTGTTTTCTACTGGTGGAAAGGCCCCAACCATAGGGAGCAATCCTTTATCCAGAACAATAACTCATTTACTCTTGCAACTGAAGTGTCCTTTGTGCAGCAAGTCTCTAGTTCCAAGGTAGAAATTTTGTTCCCCGGGAACCTGTAAAAAGGCCATATTACAAAGACAGTGGAAAAATTAGTGTGGAGGCAGCCTAACAAAATATTTGAAATACCAAGATTAGCAATGACTATAATCAAGGGTAAGGACAGAAATAGAGAATGTAATTGCTTCTAATTTGAACACCATAGCATTTACCCGCTTTTCATAGATGCCAAATGAGTTTGTCTATGAACAACTGGCTGACTGGATTGACAGAAAAAGTCATACAAGATGTTGAACGTATAGCGTACTTTCTATAGAAACACAATGACAGGGAATGCTGTTATGACTGTATAAAGTCGCTGAATCTAACAGTATAAATTCAATGCAAAGCCTGAGTTACTTTTCCACAATTATACTTTGTAGACACTGAGCAACATAAAGTGCCTTATATTTCCTTTAAAAAGAAGTTCCGTTTTAAATATATGTATGTGTATAAATTCCAGAAAAAAATCATAGGATTCTTCTGTTTTCCTTTCTTCCCACGCTATATCCGAGAACATTAATTTCTTCGCCTTTTGTTTCACTTCTCCTTTTAGGACTCTGACAGAGCTGCAGTTTGGCTTCAGAGGCCAACTCATTGCATTTACTCACTCTAATTCTTTTACTTAATAACTTTTCATTGTGCAACTCCTTAGAAACAACTAAACAGAAATATCAGTATGTTTCCGCTCATATTCCCAGAAGTATATAAGCAATCCTTTACTTAATTTACACCTATGAATTTCACCTAATAACTTATTTTCAGATCCAAACTTTCAAATTCACTGGTTACTCATAATCCTTTCTGACAGAAGACAGGAACCGCAATACATGCTGTATTTTGCCACCTGCTGCAATACAGAATTTCTGTGAACAATTGCAAGCAGTGTGCAAACCGCAGTTTATTTTTGGTAGAAATTTCTCAATAAGACTTCCTCATTGCTTACAAATATCTGCAAAAAAAATTGAAGAATTTGAATTAATAACATATTGGCTTGCTGATAATATTTGGCAGATTTTATGGATTACTGAAAAAAACAGGAAAAGCAGAAATATTAATTGAATAATGCATACTTTGTAGTGCATTACCTCAATTTCTCAAATCTCCCCAACTCATAATAAGCAAGCACACCCAGTGTTGAAGAAGTGTGGTATTGCCTGGGCTTCATTGCACACCTGCTGAAGTACCACCCTGAGTTAAGCTATTCCATGATGTACAAGAGAAATGTACCTAACATAGCAGGACGACACCAAATTTGGACTGTTAATGCAGCACACTTGTATAGCAGAGTGTGGACATGAACAAAACTGTGCCAGGCTATTGCTGACAAAGGAGAAAAAGGAAAATATATGAAACAGGGTTAAGATACAAATGAAACTCTTCATGGCTGAGGCAAATGCACCCAATGATCACTACTATAATTTTTAAATTTGTTCATACAGGGACTATTTAAATAATGTCATGGTATTTCCCTCCCAACTTTCTCATCACTCTTTCCTCCTTTTGCTAAATTTCTTGCATCATACGTTTTGTTTCTTAAGGTCAGTTGTTAGACATCTTCCTACTTGCATGAATAAGGCCACAGTGAATACTGTACACTAAAAGTTGAAACAATAATCTGTTCCCTATAAACGTCTCAACCAGCTGCCACCAGGAAGGCAAAGGAGAAAGCTCTTTTACTTTGCAAGTAAGGGTTCCTGGTGAGGCAACACATTTTTATGTTTCTTGAGGTTAAATGTACTTGTTTACATGAAATCCACCTGCTACAACATCCTACATGCCCAATAGGACCATACAGTTAAAACACATTAAAAATACATTAATGTGTCTTTCCACACTGTGACATGTTAATAGTATAAAAAGCTATTAGGACTGGGTTATCAGGCATACACAATAGATGAATTGCTGGGTCAGCATGAACATAAGCTGCACCATAATGCATCAAAGAATACCACTAACTTATAGCAATGCAAGTAGACATTAAAAAAAAATAAATAATAAAATCAACATTTAATCCTAGTTTTTAGCCCTTCCCAAATTTTTTGCCCATTTTGCAACTACATTCTTTGGAACTAGCAACAGCAAGCTAGGCAAAAAAAAAAAAACACCATACCTGTGAATTAGTGGCCCATTTTTTCAAGTGCCTGAAAGGCTACAGGAGCAGACATATTCGATCCACAAGGCAAAACATTGTTTTGCCTGTAAAAATTAGGTAGTTGCCAAAGTTAGATGTGTTCTCACTAGCATGGTTGTCTACTTGAGCACATATGTAGAAAGTTATAGTGCATGACTAATATGCACTTTAAGGGAAATATATTATTTATTTATTTATTTTTAATATGCAGAACAAAGAGAACAAAAATGTTTAAAAAAACCGTGGACTTACCTGCCCCACTCAAACACATCTTCCATACGGTGAGATCTTGCGTTATTTGGCCTTTGCTCCAGTAAGATTAATGTTTAGGGCAGTAAAATTAATGTTGAGGGAAGGAGAATGTCACTGTCCATGTAGAAGAATGAAAAATAAAAAGCACTGTTAGGAGCTTGGCAACAATATGTACAGCTATATTTCCTTTTAATGGCATATACATACCAACTCCACTAGTCACACACACATATCTTAGTAGGTATGACTATATTTTCTTCTTGACTTTGCTATCAAAGTGTTTCACATTTATAGGTTCCTCAAAAATATACATAGGGAAGTAAAAGGTCTTTTTGATCAGATGAGAGGTTCCTTTGCAAGTTATCTTTGTCCACTTGTCTAAAAGCCATATAAAAAGTGGCTCAAGTATATGCTTGAATCTTTCGTATCTGTTTTGCTGAAACCTTGTTACTTCTTTTTTAACTGCACGTCTTCTAGCTTTTGTCATTTACACACCCTCCACGTTGCAGGATGCTGCAAGACATATGGTACTTGCTGACATACTTTTCGTCAAGGAAACCCTTACAATCAGCTGGCCAACACATGAAGCTACATTTGACCACAGGGCACAGAATGAGGGAACTGTCCTTATGACAAAGGAAATCAAAATATTTCCTCCATACATTTCTGTGAAGAAAGAGGGGGAGGGGAAAAGCAACAGCAGACCCCACATCTCTATCAGAACATAATGAAAAGAAAAAGACATCCTTTCTAAAGGCCTGGGGTTAAGCACTGAGTTCCAAAATCCCAGAAACCAATGGAAGCTGAAAGCATTTGGCATCCATTTGGACTGGCCCTATTACTTCAATACACTGTTGAAGTCAGCATTGCTCTCTTACCAGTTGCAGCACATATTTTCTAGCACCCAGAAGAAATAAGTGCTAACTGCAACAATAGCATTTTGGGGGTGGCAGTAGTAACCATAACTAACTGCTAAACACAAATCAGAAACAATCTTCAGAGTCCATTTAGCACACCATTTCCACGTGCAGCTTGATAAAGATGGAAAACTATTCAGTCTGTTGTAACATACTCCGCAAGGACTACAGTTCAGATATTCTCCCTGTTCAGGGGAACTACCAGGCTTTGTCTTCTTCTGTGAAAGGGGAACATCACTGAAGTCACCTGCAAAGAAAAAAGTTAGAATTACAAATTCATACCAACATCCACAGTCCAAAACGTTTTGTGTATTTCAAAGTGGGGCCCGTTTACAGGGACTTTTAATGGGGCTAGAACACCTGCCCCTTTGAAGAAAATACTAACCATACATGCTACAAAAATAGTAGTGGTTCACAAATAACTTAGTAATAATTAAAGTAACTACATAAAAGAAAAGAACATCTCTGCGATATGTAAAGTATTGAAGCACTTCATAAAGAACTCATCCTTTCAGAAAACACAACTGATCTATTAGCACAGGCTTATTTTATTGTTTTATCCAGCAGTCACAATTCAGTGCATACCCAACCACTGCTTTCTAAAACACTCTACTACGTACCTTTCCTCTAAGCTTTGTGGAAATGTGCCCAGGACTCTCCATTCACAGTTTAAGGGGCTTTTCTTAGGCACTGCCTTACTCTTCAGTGGGTAGGATTTATGTACCCACTCATAACAATACTCTATTGTCTTATGTATTATGTCCACTCTGAAGACCACTTCTGGAAGTTCCCCACTTCTCAAGTCATCAACAAGCTTTAAATGAGGTTCCCAAAGAGAACAGTAATGAATCTAGGAACAAGAGCGTGCATTTAATATTTCTCATTGTACGTTTTACCATGTTTTACCAGTTCATCCTCAAAACACTACAACAAAAGAGTCTGAAGACTAAAGTCAGGAAGATGCTGATGTATTTGGGCAACAGAAATACTAATTTGATATCTTTAGAGGAGGGAAGAGAGCCTTGCACATTACACACGGTATTACACATTACACATGTATGCCTTCACAGGGAATCAACAGTGGGAGAAAAGGAAGAAGATTATTTTTTTAAGGGGTCTTTCTATCTAGGCTGGAGGAAAAAGTAGGTTTAAAGTAGCCACTGCAGCCACAAGAACAGGGAGGATGTATCTCTATGAATTCCCCAGCCTGTGTTGTTCTGGGCAAGCTGTGGTCGCAGCAAGAGACTCTGAAAGAGTGAAGGGGATTCATTATTGTTGCATACAGCCATAATAATGCAAAGCTGTCAAATCTGTGTGAACCTTTCCCATCCATTGTTGGGAACACGTTTGTATGTATAGGTCTTCTCTTATCTTTAAATGTTAAAATAAAGTTGACTCTTCAGCAAAATAACAAAACAAGACGTTCACTTTTCTGAGTGCAGGATAGTTAGTAAAATCAAGGAGCTGGACCACTGCATTGGTGTCTACCATGGCAGGTAGTTAACACATGAATAAAAGATGTTGTGCTGCTCCAGTGCACAGAGAAACAACTCCGTTAATCTTCACGGAGCAATTGCAACTAGTAGGAAAACAGCCTGTGCTGGAGAAGCATCACCCATTGACTAAGCCATTTCAGGTTTGGGCAGGCAAGAAGGTATCAAAAAATCCAAGATGCTCCTATTCCTAGTCTTACTACTGATATTAATGCTATGTTTTAAAGTTTTCCCTATTTGTACACTTTCTGTGCTTTTAACCGGCTCCTTCAACTGAGCTGCAACACTGCTGAGAAGTCCCCCTGACATCCCAGCCCCAACCTGTGCCTGCCACAGCAGCTCTAACTCAGTCCTCCTACACTGCTGACTACAGAATTATTCTCCCAGCACTGCCACTCCTTGCAGATGTCTTTAAATTGACTATTCCTTAACATCTGCCATCATTTTCCCATAGCTAAATTCCTAAATACACTTTACTTATCTAAGCCTCATCAGCTATTGCTCTAAATGCATCCCTCCAAAAGATAAATCTCCACCCGTCTTTAATATGTGTATCAATAAAAGGATTAGAATCAGCACTCCTAGACTGTGTTGAACAAAACTCTTTCTGCCTCAGTTTATTCAGCCATAAAATGGCTATAATATTTACTACAATACCTCAAAGAACAGTTAAGAAGCTTAATGTTATTAATTCAATACTACTGATTCTGACTTGCTACAGGGAATATATAAACATTTTCATGCAAAGTTGATATACATTTCTAAGATTTATAGTTTATTGTATGTAGTCATTAGAATAACATTATTTGTAAGGTTAATACCTCAGTCCTGTGGAGCAGAAAGTAGCATCCACATTATAGTCAAGATTGTATTTTTATTTGCTAGTTATGCCTTTTAAATAAGTCTGTAGCATTTATTTTCTCCTGTAGAGCAGTATTATTAATAAATACTTACTGCCAGTCAGCTTACATAAATTTATTTAGAAACACATTGTTTTAAAGAATTGCCCTGGAACAAAATTAATCCTTTTGTTTTTTTAAATACATAGGGCAGAATCTTTTTCGTATAACTGTTTTATCAAGGTTTTTCCCTTAGGTCTGTATAGTATGGAAATACTTTCATGACAAAGGAAGAAAAAAAACAAAAAACAAAAACCCAAACCCACAAAGGTAAGAATCAGTAACCCCTATAAGTACACAGAATGTCATTGTAACATAAAGCTAAGAAATACTACTTCCAAAAGTCACAGACCTGAAATTGTTCTTTTAAAAAATTATAAATAGCTTCCAAATTTGATTCTGCAGGCTATATTTACTGTAACATTAACAAGTGAGAATATCTGCTGTCTCTCTAAAGGAAAGAGGGCTGCATTTAGCTGTACTTTAAATCTTCTGTAAGAATTATTCTGATCCATACATGGGATGCCTGTCAGCCACTTCCAGGACTAATTGGACTAAAATATGGAATGACCTAATTTTTCAGCATATGCCAGTTTTGAGATTCCTAAATACTTCAGTGTTTTGAGTTGTGTTATTTTCTATTAGCTACAACTTCATTGTATGCAACTGCCAGCAGAGGGAGAAAACACGATATGAAATATAGAAATATAAAACACACCATCTCTCATCTGCACTACTGAAATAAATATGATGCGGTTTCAACCATTTCTTTTCTAGGACAGGGTACACACATTGTCAGTTCCCCAGTCTACAAGTAATCTGATTAATTGTTGGGGTCCCCCCCATCTTTTTCCCTTCTCTCCCCTTTTGCCTTTCATTCCACGCAGGCTGAATCTTTGAGATGTATAAATAGTGGAAGAATTATGCAGAGGGCTTTATTATGAACCTAGAAATCATTTCATTGACATTAATGGAAAAGCCTGTCTTTTGGAGAGCTCCACATTTCTAGATGCCATTTCCTGTTCTCAAGGTCCCCTAATGCAATGAACCAGGGCAAGATGGGAATTGCTTTACCTCTCTTATGCTTCAGAGACATGCGTATACGAGATGGGCTGCTGAAGGGCTCCTTTTTTTTTTTTTTTAAATACTAGCAGTTAGTCTTCTATATAGACTTTCTGTTTTATTTAACAATTTGCTAAGCTCATTGACACACATATAGTTATTTTAACCAGAGATGACCACATTTCCCCCTAAAGCTGCCCTCCCCACACCTGTGCAAGCAGACACATACACACAAAGCCATATAACACACTATTTAAATAAAGTGCTTTCCCATTCCTTCCTTAGGCACAAAACCTGTCGGTTGTAACAGAGGCAAAGGGCAGACAGCTCTTGCTGCTGCCTCATTGCCTCCTAGCTTCTGGCACTGGGAGGCTTGGCTGGCTAGGTCAGGTGTTTAGCCCTCTCTACATGGATCCTCACAGTCCAGGTGAAGACACAATTGTGAATGACAANTCCAGGTGAAGACACAATTGTGACTGACAAGTTAATGCTCTCTGCTCAGGATCCCCATCTACTGCCTGGAGCATGGTATCATGCACTACCTGCTTTAAATAAGAGGCTGGGGATGTATCAGTACAGCCGAAGGGTAGAGCTCCCAGGCATAAATTACTTTCTTATTGCTCTCATATTGCTAAAGCAGTCTGCCCTTTAGGTCGCTCTGCTCTTTCCAGCTGTAGCGTGTTACACACACAGATGATCATGGACCTAACAGCAAGTGATAGCAGTGCTAAATCATCTGACACATCCAGCTGTCTACAGGTGCCCATGAATCATCTCGTGTTTGGAGAATTGTTGTTCCAAGGCTGAATTAAACCAAGGTACAGAGGGGTGAAAGATGACCAAAAAACATAAGACACTTACTGTATCAAACACTGTCATCAATAAGACACTCGCTAGAAATGGGATAAACCCCAAGTGAGGTCCTTGCTCTGCCAGCAATCAGAGCTTTGGCTCCAAGTCTTCTGCACAACAGACCTCAGTTTCTGCTGCTGCAAGATTGGCTTCTCCAGAACAGAAATAGGGATAAATCCCTCTGTTCCCACTTACATCTCCCTAGGTTAGAAGGGACATCAGAAATTTAAGGAGAGCAGTTTCAGAAGGCAGAGAAGGTCTTGAACAGGGCTGCAAAGAGGGAACAAGAGGCAGCAGTTCAAATAATAGTATAGTGCAGGGGAGAAAAGCTCTACATTGGTATACAGAGAAGCAGAGGACTCCAAGATTTAATATTTGTATCATGTGAGGGGTAGTATGACAAAAAAGTTTGCTGCCATCAAAGGCTATTGGAACTGCGCAGGCACCACCTTCACAGGGGGACTGGCAGAGGGAAAGGTTATCCTAAACATCAGAGAAGGGCTGTTACTAAGGCACAGCAACAGCAATCTGAACACCCAGTCAAGGGAAAAACAGGCCATAATAGATTCAGGACAGAACAAGAGGCTTGCTGACAAGGCCATAAGAGGAGACATGCCAGCTGGCCACCATCCTGTTAACAAGTGGATATGAAAGATGTCCTGAGGTTGCTGTCCTCTCTAGCCTGGCAGTGCTGAATGCCACAAGGCATGGGGCTCTTCTGCACCTCCATTCACAAAATGCTATGACTATGCTGACTGGTAAACAGACAACTAAAGCACAGTTTTTCTCAGCAAGGTCTGGTTTGGGTCTGGTTTGCTTGCTGTAGGACACTTGCAGAGCCAGGTGCCTTCCCTGCACGAAGCTACATGTGCCACCATGCTACCGCATAAAGCCTTCCAAGGCAGGACTTAACAGTCAAAATATCTTAATCCATGTGATATATGGTAACCCACTTGGGATTGACCTCAGCAGTAAACTTAGGCCAACATTTAGACTAGTAAAAGTCTGAGCTTTGCCTCTTGCTG
>VZTL01068040.1:42028-52602 GCA_013400535.1 Scopus umbretta | reverse complement strand
TGAAGAGTATGGGGAAGACACATGTAATAAAAGGTTAAATTTAAGACTGTTTATGATCTGCTGTCACTTTTGCTAACAGGGTACATTTGTGCATATGGTTGTTTGGGAGCTGGGGTGGGGGATAGTTCTGCTTTATTTGAATAAGCTATTTATCTACATTTTCCATAAAAGCAAATAGCTTTCTGTCAGGATACTCTGAATTTTCATTTATGTGTTTAGCAGTTTCTCAGTTCTAGGAATCAAGCCTTTCTGGTGCAAGCATGTGGTTAAAATCAGAACCTATTTCTACAGCCTGCTGAATGGCTTGGAAAACTTAAGGATGAGCTAGCTCTCTAAGTGTATCTTGCAAGCTCCGTTAGTCAAAATGCTTTCAATAAACAAAAAAGAAAGCAATGCCTTGGTCAAAGAAGCTGAATTCAAGATTCACAAGCTGTGCCACCAGAAAGTACAAGATGCTCCCAGGCACCTTGCCTTGTAGCTGCACCAAGGTGGCTGTTTCACTCGGGGTGCAAGTGTGTCTGTGGAAAACAGTCACAGATCCACCTCTGCAGGGTTAATTGGAATTATAAGCTCCACTGAGAAACTGGCAGTGCTTGTAACTCACGTGAGTGTCTCACACAAGCTATGCCAAGGGATCCAGTTTCTGCCATATTCTGCATCTGCCAAGTCCCATGAAGAAAACAGCGAGATTTTCATGGAATTTGCGAACTTTACAAACACCCACGACAGTAAATGAAATCTGACAGTAGCAGAGCTACTGTACCTTAAAAGTTTCCTTAACAAGTGCATTTAAAGTTAAGAAGATGTTTCGCTGATATGCCAGCTTTAAACGCTCAGCTTAATGTACTAAGGAAAAAGCCAGTTCTCTTCTCATGCTTTATAAAACCCTGGAGCCAAATTATGCCTTAGTGCCACTTGTTCTACCCCCATGCACTCAAACTACAGCCCCAATGAAATTCTATTAATCACCAACAGAATCAAATTACAAATTAAAATCCAGTGATTCAGACAAATCTCAGATTACTTAATGCAATAAAAATAGAAAAAGCTTATTCACATTTCCACAAACAATCCTAACATACTTGTCTTAAACCAAAATCATGTCATTCCCTTTTTGCTCAGGCCAGCTGGGGATCACAAAGGCTATAATCTTTGCAGATGAGTCAGTGTAATATTGATTTTGGCCTTTTGCCTCTGCTCCAGCTTATTCAGAAAGTGTCCTATTGATTTTGAAGGAATTATTTGTGGACTGCTAGGCATGAGAAGAAAAACAAAGTGAAAGTCCTGATTGCTTAGTGGGGCTCCATGTTAGATTGCATGTGTATCTATCTTGCACACACATTCAAAACTGACAGCCAGGTCCATATATTATGTATTCCCACAAATACTGTTGCAAGAGTGTGAGCAGAAAACAGGCAGAAAACATAATCTACAAATGTAAGCCATGGATTGATCATCTCTATACATCTAGACAGCCAACTATCACTATGTGTCACAACTTTTACAGAAGACTGCTTTATACACAACCTGTGGTCAAAAATGCTCTTACAACATGTAACAATCCAATCTGACACATGGAAGTTAAAAATTTCATATAAACAGTCATCCAGATTGGGAGGGAATCATTGTGTTGGTTTGGGGTTTTTTCAATAAAATCTACTTGTTTACATTTTTAATCTACAGACATACCTATCTTTATCACTGTGTCCTTTTTTCTAAATTTTGTCCCTGTCCCCAACCCAGAACCGATCAACTTTTACTCCTGAAGTTCACAAACATTTCTTCAAAAGGGTGCTGACCAGCACGCTGGTTGTGCTGATTTGCTTGCTCCAAGGCATGGGTTCAAAATGTCTTCTGTCCACTTGTTTGTCATTGACCTGACTACTGTGTTCAATCAATAAATCTTTATTAGAATAACTTGTTTCGCATGACTGTCATCTCTCCCACTAGAATGGAAGTGTTCTACAAATGAGTGATCTCTCAATCCAAGTGGTATTTTTTTTCAGATATACGTACGTTATCATCATCTCCTTCATCACCTCCCAATGAAATTCACTGCAAGCAAACACTGTCTAACACAAGCAAATACTGCCTTTAACTAAACAGAAAAGGCCTGAAGAAAAAAATACATCTCGCACAGGAAATGTTCCCCAAGGAGAAATGATTTAATTCGTTAAATTCCAAGACCGCCACTCAGATTTTACTCACAGAACAATACATCCCAATCCTATTTTCCTCTCAGGTGGGATATAAGGTTTTTAGAAAGGCAGAGGATATTATGAAGAGGAGAGTTATGGGTTAGGCTATAATTTAGCGTTGAAAGAGGACAGCTTCAGTAGTCAAATCTTTATCCCTCTTTTCCCTAAACTGAAAGCACCCACTGACCTAGACTATTAGGAATTGGATAAGACTTGTCACAAAAAGGAGGTAATGGTTGCTACAGAAGGAAATGGGAGTCTTCCAAAAAGTTTAGATCCTAGAAAGCTTCTTAGGCCATAGCACACAGTGGCATGCAAAGATTGGAGAGGACGCTTGCTGATTCAGCTTTTACTGCACAATGCATTAATTTAGTCCATGCAACTACTCTGTCATTTTTTGAGAGAACATTATAGCGTTTAGAAAGCACTTGTCTGCAATTACCACCCAGACAGCCATTGTCACATAGAAGCCATGGCATATGGTTTAGAAAATTATTTTAAACATTCTGGGTAAATACAACTGAGAAACAACAGATAAAATCAAGCTAGGTGTTGGCAGATGGACAGGTGCTGCAATAGGACTAACTCTGTTCTGATAATTACAGATTAAATTTCTTTGTAAGGAGAAAAATCAATCCTAATAAAGAAAGGATAGTACTTTGGAAGAAAAAGTTTAGTTCTGCAGTTTTACAATAAGTTTAGTGCTTAGATAGAACAGTTGCTTCTGACCTGTTTGTGGCCATGAACATTAACAGATTACTAGATCTGGAAGTTTGCCTAGTATCTCACACTTTGAGTATAATCTCTCCCTTTCAGTCACAATATTTTATTTGGTCATCAGTATCATTAAATCCCTGGCTGTCTGCCTTACAAAAATACTGGCCTGCCTTCTAATTATTGTTCTTTCTCCATTATTCAGTTAAATAGTTGTATAGTTAAAAAGTTTATAGGATAGACATTATTACAGTATAACAGTTTGCATGTATTTTTCTTTAATGAATGATTTGCCATATCAACAAAATTATTATTAAGAAAGCCCATCTTTTTATATTATCTCATTGTACCTTTCTGTTACTAAAACTAAGCAAGCTGGGGATCATGCAGAAACTACAGTTAAAGGCAAAATATGAACATTTCCTACGTAGGGCAAGCAACAATAAAACAGTGCCAGAGAGCCAAAACCCTATCCCTTACTGTCTTTCCAACAGTATCCACTACTCTTCAACTCAGTTTGATCTGTGCCGTAGTTCTGAGACACACAGATAAGGAAATCATGCACAGCTAGCAACAAACAGCAGCACTCAAACTCATAAGGACAATCTGCCAAAAGCAACATCTTTCTTAAGTTTGTCTACATGGAATGGGATAAATTCCAAAACAAATGTCCCTGCAGCACGTGCACAAAAATATCCTCTTCCTCAGTCTACCCCACTTCTCCTAGGACTACACTAGTGATCTGAAACAAATTTCAGCAGTTCCAGTTAGCTCTAACATTATGCAGAAGCTTTTAGAGGATGGCCAACCTCTCCAGAGATCACACTGCTCAAAGGTACATGAACAAAGGCTCTTTCAGCTTCAGCCTGTTGTGTACACACACTAGAAAATATTTTTGCTACTGAAGCTGCTGTGACAAGGAATCAAAGGCAACCAACTGAGGAAGAAGCAGAGAAAAAGAGCTGCACATGTATTCAAAATTAATTATACCAGACAGGTAAGGGAAGTGGACTCTAGAAAATCCTGTGAGAGGAATGATTATTTCCAAAGACAGATTTAGAGGTTCCTGTCTCATCTAAAGTGCCTTTTCAGAGAGTTTTGAACATGGAAATCTCAATAAATAACAGTATCTCCCCATTCTACCTTGTCTAGTGACACGTTTCTTCTGCACGTTTAGTTAGCTACAGAAAAGCTCGATACATAAGGCTTTCAGAAAGTTAACTTTTTTTTTACAATTTCTTTTGACAATTCAGCACACTATATTAAGATCAGTATTACAGTAACACTGCATTGCTAACTCTTTCAGTTTTATGCCTTATGCAAAACTTGATGTTTCTTTAGAGCTGTTCATGAAAAGAATCACATTGTATATACAAAGTATATACAAAGACTATACAACAAATGTAATAATTTTTAAATGGTTATATTCTTCCTTGCCTGATTTATTATTAATTATTTTTATTCTCTCTGTCTCTCAAATTTCACAAAATGTGCTGCCTGAGAAACAGATCAGTTCCAGACGAAGAGTCACTATAGCATCTTGTTTGCAAAGAATGAAAATTTTCCTGTTTTTGTTAAGCAGAAAAAAATTAGGAATGAAAATACAACCATATCATTTTTGTCCTGATGATGATCTACATTTTTCACAGTTATTTTTATAGGAATCCCATACTAACTAAACTATAATATCTTTGCAAGACATCAAGCTCTGGTTTATGAATTAGAATTTTATATGGTCTGTGAAATTTAAATTATAAATATTTTTTTTATTGTTGACTAAAATATGTTCCTTTCAAGTGGACAGTCACTAGCAAGGACCCACTTTGAACTTGATTGTAATGAACTATGTGGTCGCAACGTTAGCCTAAACATTATATTTCCAAAGACCTTACAAAGGGGAACAGAGAGGTAGAATAAATAACTAATTATAATAAATAAATTACACTGAGAAACTATTTCAGGCAAAGGGAAATAAAAATAACAGTTAATGGTCTGCACAAATGATTACTTTTGACAGAGGAAGGGACAGGACACAAACACAACAGCTGTGCCACTGAGGGGTTTCTGCCCTCCGTCCAGACCTTATTGCAGCCTGCAGTGCCTGGTTTTACACTTAAGAAGTCTAGAAAACAACAGTGACTAGAAAGGTCATGAACTGATACTATTTTACTACTTCACTTTGTGATTTTAACATTTAGCTGTGTTCTTGCATCAAGTGTGTGATGGCCTTGATCTTCGTGATTTCTTTATTAAGCATGACCAGCTGCTCGCTGAGTTGCATGTGACTGCACCCACACGCCAAGCAGCAAAAGGTGCCAGCCTGCCCCTGTCTCCTGCTGCGGGTGTCCTCGATACTCATCTCGTGTTCCCCTCGCCTCCTGCATGCACTCTCATGGCAAAAGGGAAGGGAAGAAAGTTGGAGAGATGTGACTAGTAAGTGAGAGTAAAATGGAAAGAGACTGAGCAGATATGGAGCAAGTAATAATGAGAGAGGGGAACACAGTGAAGGGAAAAAAAGGCGTTAGTGGCAGAGTGAAAAGGGAGGATAGGGTTGTGAGGAAGGTTTTGCTCATAGCTTTTAAACATGACCTGGAACCATCATTCTCTACGCATTAGGAAAACAAAGAATTAGAGGTTTTCTTTTAGTGAAAAAATAGATTTTCTTTTAATCTACTTTGCCCCAGATACAAAGTTCTGCATTGTCCAGCATGTTTCTGGGCACAAAATAGCTCATGACATTTATTGCTGCTACAGGGTAACATTATTTGCAAGTAAACAAAGAAAAAATCAGGTCATGCAGAGTAACCTGATAAGTCAGAACAACCCCCTGACCAGAAAGCAGGAGCCCAAGCACAGGATCGATGATAATCTGCCCAAAAGAGAGGACAGCACCATGGAAGGAGCACAAGACAGGCAGAAGCAGATGAAAACTCACCACTGGAACAGTTGGGTCCTCCCCAGCCAGGCTCACACTGACAGGTGTTCGGAGCGATACAACGACCATGGACACATTTATCAGCACAATGAGCTGTCACAGAAGGAAATAAAATAGAATTAAGGAAGAACTCCTAGCACTAGCAAAAAAATTCTAAACTTATTTCTAATCCAGATCTTTTATGCCTCAAATGTCTTTTAAAAGCAAAATAAACCTTAGTGTATTAATGTTTGATGGCATCTCTTCAAAATAAATGTTCTTTCTTTGTTCTCTTCTGTTTCTCTCTAAGTTTGAAGGCTCCAACCAAAACCACGTTGGGGTTACTCAAATACTTTTGCATTTAACAAAGAGAAAATTGTCCATATTTAATGAAAAAAGAGTCATGGTATGATGTAGGTTGGAAAGGCATCAGTAGATGTTCCTGGGCAAGAGGCTTTAGGTGGTCCTGCCTGAGCAGGGAAGTTGAACAAGATGATTTCAACAGTCCCTTCCAACCTCAACCATCCTGTGATTCTCTGAAGCAAGCTCTCACACCAAGAAAAAGAGGGGAACTTCTGCATGCATAAAAAGAGGGATTCTCTTGCAACAGAATGAATAAAATACGATTTGCAACACATCAGTATTTTAATATTGATTTTTCTGAATGGTTGCACAGTTCAAATGAAGCACAACAAAACAGTGATGGTGATTAAGATAAGGCATGAGATATAAACCCTGTGAATCACTGCAATCTTTATTCTAAGTGCTAAGTGGAGCTGCTTGAAAGTTTTCTTCTTTTTTTTTTTTTTTTATGATTTGCAAGCATGTGTTTCTACAGTTAAGGCTTACTTTGCAATACAGCTTTTATTTGAAACTTTTAAGAAAACTTGAAATAGCTTTGATACCCAGCACATTGATGTAACTGACTCAGAATACAACACAGAATACAAGAGGAAGAATCTGCAACCAGCAACTGTTTGCTGGCATCACATTCAACATGAAACACCCTTAACTTTCCAAAATATATACACTGTAATATTTTCTTTCTAGTGTGAACACCAATAAAACTTAAAAAAAATGTGAACAGGATGAGAATTTTCTTTGTACCAACAGTTCCAGAGAAACTACAGCAGGAATCTGACTGGTACATTAATGAATATAGGTGAATGATGGAAAAAAGACAAAGTTGGTGTTTACAAGAAGTTCAATGAGACTACACATGAATCATTTTGGTTCTGAATGGATTGAAAATATTCTACAGTAATTAGGAAAAGTACTTGCAAAATGTCCTCTTTTTTTTCCTAATTAAACATGATGAAGCATGTTGGTCATCTTTATATTTTGTGTGGCCAAGAAAAAAGAAAGCCACACAGAGACCCGTCACATATATTATTAAAATCTTTGATATCTGGGATCCCAGCCATTAATTGCATATTTTTACAGCTTTTAATTTTCATTCTCAACTTTCATTTCTAACAAGCTACTATTCAGATGTGCACTAAAATGATCTTTGCTAGAAATCAACAGGGAGAATATGAATTTTTAACTCTTAGATGATACAAATTATTGATACAAAGCTGTTGTTCTCTATTTATTTATTATGAAAAGAATTACTTTAAATAATACATAACAACTTTCCATTAGTCTTATAACTAGACATGTATTACTTGTATCTTGCAAGATTCTTGCCTTATAAGTGCTGCCTTGGGCACTGAAGCTCTCCCTAAACCAAATCTGAAAAATCTTACCAGTAAACCATAAGACAACAGACAGTAGCTGTACACATACACATCTCTGCATGTGCATGTGTATGAATAACTTAGTGAATACCAATATAATTGGTATTCACCAATATAGCACTAAGGCTAAATACAATAAAACAACATTCCATCGCATACTCAGTGAGACGGATGAAAAAAAAAAAAATACAGAAATCAAAATGTTGTAAGAAACTGGACCCAGAAAGAGGTACAGAAGCAGCTCTTTGAGCATCTCCTTGCACTGCCCCTCACGCCATGCTGAGGACATCGGTCATTCCTACAATCCATATATAACAGCACACGCTATGGCACTGTGCAAATAATCATCAATTACTTCCAATAATAAAATAGAGTTGTCTTAGAACAAATGCACAACAGATGAAACTTTGGGTCAGAGTGTTTACAACACAGAGTCATCTCGCAAATCAGAGCTGTATTCTCTTCTTAGTCACAACAGCATAAATCAACAGTAGCTTCTCTTCAGCCACTGCAGTGGTGTTCCAGTTTTCCAGTAGTAGAATGTAAATCAAACACAACTCTTCAAAACAGGCTACCACTAGTAAGTCTCTATAGAAGTTATCTACAGATAACAATGTTGGGAGTTTTGACAGCCAAAACTTTACTGACTCTAATGACAAAGAAATATGGGATACATTCCCTCCACTGAAGGAAGTTGTATAATGTAAATATTGCTGCTTCCAAATAAATTCAATTAAGATAAATTAAAATTTTATATATATATATGGCATACAAATACACAAATTCCTTTCTCAAAGAATAGTACGTATAATGCTTTCCTTTGAAGAAGCTAAGCTAAAGACAAGAATGTTTCAAAAAAATATTAAAGATATACAAAAGAATTAAAGATATCCAGTATTTCCTTTTTTTTTTTAAGTTTCGTAATGCCCAGAAATATATCTGACGAAAGAACAATTTCTTTCTAGACTCTGGATATATATAAAAACTTGTTTTGTAACCAAAACAAATTATTCTCCAGACACATTATGGGCTAACTGATTCTTGGCAACTGAATGCTAGTTAACATCCCTAAAAGACAGCATCTGTAAGAAAATTATTGCATTGAACATGGGGATAAGAGAACCAAAATTTACTACATGACCTACAAAAAAGTGTAAGGTGAGGACAACATGGAAAGCACTAGAACAAACTGAAAAGACATGAATGACATCAGGGACAGAGAAACTATTTTCTCTTGGTTTTCTATGGAATAGTTGGACATGATATAAGAAAATACTTAGGTGCAAGAGCAGGTGAAGAACGTAACATGAAGTCTTTCTGATACTGAGCAGTGTAAAGAATCATCAAAAATTCACTGGCAGCAGTAAATTGCATAAGTCATATCTTCTTCTTTTGTAAAGGAAAAATCAATTATCATATGAAAAGCAGTCTGAGCTTACTCTTGCATATTTCCTTTTACATCTTATTTCCCCTTTTCTTCTGTGTCTTATTGTTTCCTTCTAAAACTTCTCCAAAACCTTGCCTTGTCCAGCTTACAGGCCTGTTTCAGCAGATCATATCCTTTCATTTTCTTAAAAACCAGAAGGTAGATTAGCCCTTTCTGATTACAGAGTATCAGCCAGCTTGAAATATCTATAAAGTATCTGCTGCTAAGTGTGCAATTCCCTGTCACAGCCCTTTCTGCACCACGGCAGGAGCTGCCCTGTCCTTTGGACACAAGTCTACCAGGCTGCTTGAGCTCTGCTCCTGCCTCAGTTGCAGTCACTGGTACTTCTGTAACCAGCTGAATGAACATGACCTGCTGAGGAAGCTCAGCAAAGTGAATCAATGTGAAAAGACATGTGTAACCCTCCCAGACCATCGACACCATTATTACAGCAAGCTGAAAGCAATGTGAGGTGAGGGCTTGGCCAACACACGCTCCCAGACATGCCTTAGCACAACAGCTTTGGCAGGGGAACTCATACCAGGGGGATTAAGCCAGTCATGCTAGAGGCATAGAACACATAACGCAATTTTAGGTCAAGCTGCCACTTTAGAACACTGATCACATGTCTCTTACTGATATCAGTGACTCGAGGGAGACAGTGCTCCAGCTCGAGAGAATGTTGCAATTCAAACACCTACTTATATGCTGATGGGCTCCAACATACCCCCTGCAGTGCAAAGATTGCTCTTCCATTGCTATACCTACTTAAAGTATTACATCTGTGGAGTAATTCCTGTAATTCCTCATACAACTTCCACTTCTGAACTAGAGCATATACAAAAAGTGGGACATTGTAAGTCTTGAAATTTCTGAATGGCATTTTATGAAACTGCTGTCTGTGATTAAGAAAGTGACATGAAGTTATTTCATTATAAGTCACCACAGACAACATTTAGACAGCTGAGCATTGCATTCTCTGATGTTAAAAGAAGATACAGAAGAATTTTCAGTAATAAAATTTGAAAAAAGATAATTTTATCTTTAATGAAAGTTTATGCCTGCGTTTTTGGATGTTTCTTTTTCATTCTGAAAACCCAGACATAAATCAGTTAACATAAACAAAGCTTGAAATATTTTGGCTGTGATTATGCACATAAGTAAATGACCAGGAGAATCAACTATGGTTCCGTAATTAGGCTTCCACCTTTTAAACAACTCAATCACGTCATCAAATGAACAGATACTTGAAATCATACCTGATTTCATGGTATTTCATACCTGAAATCTATTATATAAAATTTGTATCAGCTTTACAGAGAATTTGTATTAGGAAAACTGGAGTAATAACTGAACTGGGCCTGCTTTTTGATTGTAAGTAGATCTCCATATTATTTCTTTCAGATAAAAAACAAAAAAACAAAAACAAACAAACAAACAAACAAAAAACCAACCAAAAAGCAGTCATACTACTTGCCCAGCTGTGCTTCATGTTTAGCATTTCTTCTAATACCTTTCTCTCCTGATTTGCATACCTGGTCTTTGAAAAGAGCAAACTGAAGAAATAGATCCATTAAAAAAAA
>VZTL01068040.1:6427-34602 GCA_013400535.1 Scopus umbretta | reverse complement strand
AAAAAAAAAAAACCCAAAAACACCTGTGTCTCAAATGAGCAGCAAACTGAAATAGTGTGTAGTATGTGTTCTCCTGTGGCAATAAACTTTTACTAACATCACTGGATAGCTGGAAAACAGGTTAAGAGCCAGAAAACAGTTTTTATTCTGTAATGCAAAGTAGAAAAATCTCACTGGATTTTCTGAGAAATTTCTTTTAAAATCTGTAGCTGTATCCATAGCAAAACATCTTCTTTGGTAGTGGAAAGGTCTGCCAGTGTACTTAGATGCTAAGTGGGTGTTAGCACAGGAATACAGCTAAGTAATAATTACTGAAAAATGGTGTAACACTTATGCCATCACACAGTCTATTCAGCAAACAGAAATTATAAAATATTAAAGTCCATATCTTATTTTGTTTATTGGCTAATTTTTAACAGAGTTTTTTTTTTTAAATTCAGAAATACTATTCTATACTGAAGTCCTTTTTATTATTTTCTGCAAAACTGCAAGTGCAGTGTCCTAGAAATAAACCTATGCTTTGAAGTCCAGAGCCTCCAGACCTGTCAGTGGGGCAAGAGGAACAGAGCCCTGTTGCAAAATGGAAAAATACTGAATTATCCTAGAAAACTCTTCAGCAGGCTGTTTGTGCTGGCAATCAGTCCTTGATTGCGCAAGGAAGTTAGAAAATATGGGAATGCATATCAAATTCCTGCAGTAGGACTAATTCCAGGACCAACCAAAACACTTACTAAGTATGTAGCATGTCCGGCTCTCACTCACTTTCACTCACACCCTCCTTGACCTCTTAGTACCTGTTGCAGGATAACAGCCACAATCTCCTCTTCCTGCTGTCATCATCTATACCGAGGGAAAACTTCTCCAGACCTACTTACTTTAACTGCCCAGAACGTACTCTCTGTTTTTCTTATGCCCATATGAAGGCAAGCAACCTAATCCATCCAGCTGTCTGACCTAGTCCAACAAAACACTGGTGGGGTGCCGACACTTGCCTGAGGATCTGTGCTCTTTGTTCGAGGCATGCATGCTCTACCCCTTCTTGCTGTGATCACGGTTCATTTGTAAAGATCATTACTGGCTGGGGTAGATTTATTTAAAGCATATAGTACTGCCAGTGACAGCAGCAGTCTTTCATCCTTATGTACCTTTGTCGCCTGCTCTGAGCGACAGCATGAATGCTTCAGTAAGTTTACTTGGAGATCCTCCCCATTTCCAAGACACAGCAGAAGAAGCAAAAAAGTTAGTGCAACAAAATGGCCATGCTTGCTAGCTATATTTTTTTTTCTGCAGACTTTGATTAGTTTGTTTTAAAATACATTATGCAATGTAAATAGTTATATTTTGAGGTTTTTCCCATTTTGCTTTCACTACATTGGTAGCTTCCCTCAAAACCACTTTTATCTATAAGAACAGTAAAAAAAGCATACACTATATAGAGCCGTATTCATTTACGTCATAGATACTTGCCTGAATCCTGCAAACAGGTATTTAGTATGGTAACTACTTCATATACACATTGTTGTATAAGCCAAATTTTACAGAATGGTAGGAGCAGACTCCAAAAGTTTCATGTGAATCAAAAATAAATTCCTGTGGAAAGTCCTTAAGTGGTTTGGTTTTTGTTTTGTGGTTTTTGTTTGTTTGTTTGTTTGTTTTAATGTAGACAGGTTTTATAAAAAAATAGGAACAAGTTTCAATTTTCTTTGTAAAGATTCAGCCATAACAGTCACAAATAAATGTATAGGCTTAGCAGCACTCTCAGTGATTAAACATAAAACACAGTTTACCTTTAATGCAGGAATTACTGATGTCCTCAGGTGAACAGTTAGACTGTCTCAGGGACAAGCTGATCAATTATGGTCATAATAATAATGAGACCATAAGACTTGGTTTCACTACTATAACCTTTACACAAATGGGTGTGGCTCAACCTCTCCTACCCATAGTGGCATTCTCCTTGCCATTAACATGAAACTGAGTGACCAAACGGAACAACTAAATTGAGTAATTTCTTTCTGTATGTTATAAATTTCTGAACCTCATCAAAAAAATTAAACAACAAATCTTAATTCAGATTCTGTGAAAGCTGAGTAGGAAAGAATCAGCATAATCAAATTTGGCCAAACTCCAATATGGTTAATTATGTTCTGCATATGTAAAAGCTTCTTTTCACTTAAATTGAAAAAAGCTATTTTTATTCACTTCTTGTACCCAGATGATTGTGTAACATTGCTGGTGCCACTCTAGCATTTTTCGCATCCTAACCCCTACTGGAAGGATGACTGCATTTCAGCCCAGTGTGAAATAGTCTTTTACTTATCCGTGAACTTACCTTGCCCATACAGTAATGTGGGGTTTTTTTTCCCCAGTTCTTTACTCAAGTAAAACCTTTAAATCATTTAAAATGTGCCAAACAAAAACCAAAACAAGATTATTACAATCAGAATTCATGCCACGCATTTTCCCAAAGAAAATATTACCTTTCCCAGTGGCTACACACATTAGGATCTTCCAGATTCAAAGATAAAGTTGTCCCCATACAATTGTACAGGAGTATGACAGGGAAGCCAAAAAAGGAGTTAAAATGAAGAACCATCTTTCCAAAAAGGCAGCTGTAAGAAAAAAAAAGATTTATAATACATTAAAAATATTATACAAACAGTAAAGCAGCTGAAACTATTGACCCATATATAATCAAAATACATGATATAAAGCAACAGGTACTTCAAGAAACACACACTGCTCACCTAGCAACAGCAATATTATGCCTATTTTGGAAGAACCCCCCAAATGGAGTAGTTTCACATGAGTGGCAGGGCAGTCAGCCATTGAACAAACTACACTTTAGAGGTCCCACTGTCCCATCAAATTGCAGGCAGCCAGGCTCAGTCTGTTTAGTGATGGTTTGTCCACACTAAGTGACAGAGCTGCAGTTTAAAATAAAGGCTGGCATTTGCTCAGGACCACAAAAGTGGAAAGGTTCAGCTGATGACACGCTGTCAGAAATCCTGCACATCACTTACTCACAGGAGGGGTTTGTGCTACTCCGTTCATTGCCAGCAGCACCCCCAATTCCTGCAGCCTATGGTGACCTCTTAAAAACCCCAGATGCTGCCCCATCTCAAGCAGCATCTTTTGTAAAATGCCCTTCCTCCAAATTACACACTGACTTCACTATGTGCCCTCCCCAAGGATGCCTGAGCATCCAGGGCCTGGGCCAGCAAAGGCGGTGATGCCCAAGGTCTGCTTGGGAAAGGCTGCACCCTAACGCCTGGGCACTACCTCGACCTGGATGTCTCCACAAACTGCCTTCCTACAGGGCCAAGGCAACAGCACCACTTGGAGAGACGCAAGTCAGAGGAACAAAAAGCAATATAAAGATGTTCTGCAGGACTCAGGGGGTGATGTTTATTTTTTAATGCAAGTACATAAATGAAATTATATATATGCATGAATATTCCTTATCAATTCTTCAAGATGCTGAACAACACTGTTGGAAAGTGCAATGCGAGCTCAGGATTTGCAAAAAATGGCATGGTACTTTTACTAACTAACCTATAATTCTCATGCAAACAAACTAAATAACCAGAGGAAGGGTTTAAATGACTTTGCTTTACCTTTTTAACAGACAGCCTCAGGTGTTATCTACTATTGTTACTGCTCTTTAAAGTTGAATCCCCAATATAGTTTGCAAAAATAGCCCCTCCTCTGCCAGTTGTACATTCCCAAATAGAATAAACATAATGCTCATAAAAAAATTGTTGTAATAACAAAAATCTAAAAGATTGTCCTAACACTTTGACTAGGTCTACCTTTGTTTTCAAGCAAATTATTTTAATTTGTGTACTGAAACATTTTTAATCCAACCTGCCATTAGCCACAAATGCCAGAAGAATGCTGGTTAATAGATAAGCTGTAATGACTTAATCTACTATATTTCCCTTTCAGTGAACATTTGACCTTATATCCTCATTTTCATACAAATCTTAACACTATGTGGCTACAGAAATCTTAGCAAAAAATTACTTCACTGAGTCTAATCTGTAGTATAATAAGAAAATAATTTCTAATAAATATGTTTGGTTTGAAATAATATATTTTTAAAAAAGTAAATTAATCAGAAATATAAAATTCTTACTTTAAATACTGTGGAACATAATGAAGCAAACCACACTGATAACTTCATTTTATGAGAAAAAAAGTCCACTGGGCCATGAAAAAAAAAGGAGATGAAATAGTCTTACTTTACAATACCTTCTTCAGAAGTCAATATAAAAAAGCTCTCAAAAAGATACTATTATATTTAAGATATCTGAGGATACAGATATGATCCCATTTTGCTAAATCCATCTTGAAAAAATCAGGGCTGCTGAAAGACTTTTCATGGTCTGTAAGTGTTTCTCTGCATGCACACTGCATCACAGAGTAGTCAATGTGCAGCTGTTTAAAAAGCAGTAAAAGCAGTTGTATTTTGAGCCAATAATTTCAACAAAGTGGTGATTTCCCTCATTGAAAATAGTTTCTTTGATTATGCAGACTATAAACTGTATTTCCTTTTTTTTTCTTTTATGCTCAACTTCAGTAACTTTCCTTTTGGATACATTTAACAAAATTTAAAATTTAAAAAAAAATCATTTGCATGAACCCCCTAGTGTAAAACTTGATTGCATTCCAGATCTTTTGCTTAATTATTAAGGAAAATCAAAACAGAAAATCAGTACAACTGATTAGCATTGCTAGAGTGTTTATATTAGCAACAAAAAATGTAGATGACTCATTTAACTCTTGCTGTCTACAGTTTGCACTGAGATACCCTGTTCAGAGATTCACTTTTCTTATTATATATTGCTTAAATTATCTCACCCAATAATACTTCACTATCTACATGTACATAGTACCTGTGGTTTATGTACCGAAAATGCTCATGTTGGAGAACACCTTCTTTATGCAAATTAGTGATTACAAGATGTATGAAAGAGTAAATAACTCATGCTAAAACAGAAAGCTTCTCTGACCTCCTACAGTATATTCTATAATTTATATTCCTGAGCTGTAAACAGGAATTTTGCTACCAGGCAATGAGCTTTCTACTCCAAGCAGCACTGTTGAAGTTCATTTTCATGGAGGTCGAAGAGGCAAACTGTTGTTCCCAAAATGCTCTCCAATATCCAGCAACACATTTGCATATAGGGGGCAGGGGAGAAGATATTTTTCAATCTTCATATGGAAGTCAGCAAAATACATTTCCAATCATTTTGATTGTTAACCACCATGTACGACTCTCAGTGCAGGTGAAGTCTCTGACTTTACAACCCCACTGACCACACAACAGATTTAACCTAGTCCATGGAGTTTTACTGCCAGGTCTTTCTTCTACTAAAGTATATGACAGAACACATATGTCTCAACAATAAAATCTTATTTTTAGCATTAATAATGGGCATTTTAGTAATGCCCATTAGCATTTTTATACTATTCGAGGAAAAAAATTTTGTTGGCAAAGCTGCATCTTTACTCTCATTTGGGCAGGATCTTTAAGGCAGGTCCTGTGCAATATGGAGTCTGCTTAGCTCAGAGACTTCTCTGTTTCCCTGGCCTTTAATACATGTTTAAAAATGTTAACAGGAAAGCAATGCAGCTGCATGAAGCAACCATATACTACTCCCCTAAGTTTCTGTAATCTAATTAAGGAAATTTAGCTCATTATACATTTATCATATCAAAGGAAGATATTAATAGTCATCAATAATAGTCATATTTAAAAATTAATCTGATCATCCCAAGCATATTATAATTTCTATCAAGCTCATTTTAAACTGGTGTAATAGGCGTACAGGTAACCCAAAAATATACTCCCATAAATTACAGGTACTCCCCTAAAACATGTTTTAATGTGAGCAACTACACAAACTATATTTGTCTTGCTAGTAAGCAGATGAAAAAGCTTCTTTGTGCACCACATAAACACAGACATTTAACCATTACTACCATCATCTGAGATTTGTGGACACTTTCTCTGCCGCTACCAACTGTGTTGACCGTTTTGCAGACATTTTGCTTTGGTTTGGGTTTTTTTTCCTATAGAGTTCAAGATCAAAACCAGAGAAAGAATAGTTAACTAAAAAAGGCAAACAAATGCTTCTCCACTATGTAGTGAAAATTGAGATGCAATTACAAATTAATCTCTCCACCCACCCACAGCAGAGCCACAAGCAAAACTCAGGGTACACAGCTCTCCCTCAGATTTGTTGTAACAAAAGGTAATCAAACACGAGTGAAACTGGGGGGATCAGGGGAAGGTAAAACAATGCAAAATGTAAAAGAAATGAAGGTTTCTCAAGGCTGCAAACAAGTATATTTTGGTCAGCAAAATCAAGTGCTGTCTGTGAATGAAGCAGGATTAGAACTGCATGAGCAACAGAGAATGGTACAATACCGTTGCTAACATGACAAAATGCACCCAAGACCAAGGGAAATGCTGATGTAGCTTTCTCATTACTGTTGCAAAAGCATTTTTACCACTGCAACATAAAAAATGCAGAGGAACATGCCATTTAGTTAGAAGATGAACTTCAGAATAGTAAGAGCTTTTCATATTTGGTCATGGGATCTCCAAGGTTTTACAACACTCATTTCTGCCTTTTTGCAGTGATACAGAACAGGTAACTGTTGTCTGGGCTGTAATCCCATGGGCTGTTCTTAATTACATTTATGTTGCATTAACCTGCATGTACAGCAAGTGCTATTTTAAAAATCTTCATTCTGTCCATCATAGTTAAACTTTCAGAGTAAACTGTAAACCACACAGTCATTACTGCAGAGTCCCTTGCTGATGCCTCTGCCTTCACACTCTCCAGAGCATCAAAAAGTCAGCACCTCATAACAGACTTAGTGACTGCTATCTGCAACTGGAAAGCACGGCTTCAGGTGAGAAAAAAATATTTGCTAAGGATTTTCTGGCGAAGAATTGTTTGGTCCTTCACTTCCTACGTAGTGTTTTTTGTAACATTGTACTCTCCTCACTCCTGAGGTGCAGCTCCTCTACCAGGGTGGTAATTTGTTTATAAAAGCATCTCTTACACTACCAATGTCAGGCAAAGCAAAATTTGAACCTGACCTAATCTTGTCAATGATGATTAGTCCCATGTTAAATTCTGTGAAAAAAAAATGATTGCTTTTATTGATTAGATTAGAGAATTAATGGATGAAGAGCAGAAGGCGGTTTTCCTTTGGAAAATTGGTAAATCAGTTTGATGCTGTGTCACATGAAACCTCACTTATAAAGCAAATACAAATTAGCCTGAATAGGAGCATTACAACACAGACCTTAGACTGGCTGAAGAAGTACAATCACAGCAAATGTAAATAAAGTGACTGGTCTTTTCTTGAATCCTCAAAATATGTCCCTCTGTAGGCATCATCACCCATTAGGAGAGCTCAGAAGAGGCTGACAGGCAATCCATCTGGCAAGGCTGAGACTCTGCTTGGTAGAAAATGCGTGAGATCTGGACAGCTAATATGACAGTTTACTAAGTGATAACCCAATAGTGCCCTAAATTGAATGACCCCTTCACACTGTGAAGATCAGAGATTACAAGGCCCCTTCTTGATGCAGCTTAACCAAATGTGACCCTCTCAGCTCATGCTTTTTTACTTTTAAATCTCACTGTTCATCCAAATATGTGCTGACAGGTATTGCCTTAGCCACGCATTCACTGACAACCTCTCCCTGCTGGATGAATTTGTTAAATATATGACTAGCCATAAACCATACTAACCCAATCACTGAGCCCTCCCTCAAAACACAGTATTACAATCCTTATTTAATACCCTAGCCCACAAAAGTAACAGCCTCTCCAGTTTTCCTCTTCACATGTTTATTCCTCTGCAAGCTGTTTCACGCCTGAGTTCCCTTTGGGGGTGGCAGACATTTATGCCAGTAAGACAAGTTGAGGCCTACAAGCCAATTCAGCCACATCGCAGGCTTCCCTTCTCAAACACTAGCAGGTCTTGCCTGAAAAAAGAAAGTACCCTTAAGTCACTCAAAAACAGTTATACCACAGACAGAGTCTCAAAACGGAGTATCTGAGATTCAAAGTGAAACAAATTGACACGTTTGAAGAGTCCAAAGGTATTTAAGATGGACTAAGTGCAAGAAACGGAAAAACAAACAATTTAGACCGGTACCTGAAGAATAAACAAATCAGAGACTGAGTGTGCTGGAATAAGTCTCCTTTATGGGGACAAATATAGTGCTACTTTTTTCAAGTGCCATGTTATCAAGAAAAATAAACCATTAATGAATTGCCATTTTTCTTCAGTAAAGAGATTAGATAATTTTTATTTTTCTGTCTCTCTTAAATGATCAGAAGCTTCTAGGAAAATTAGGTTTATGTAATCACAATGTTTGTGTATGTGTTCTGGCCTCATGCTAGTAACTTCTAAATCCACTGGTCATTTAAACTGGAGTTAAAAGAAGTTAAGAAGTCTTGAATTGTCAAGTTCCAGAGAATCTGATAACCCACAAGCCTGGAGGAAACCAGGCTTTATTTGCCCATAAGTCATGGAAATACCTGTTTTGAAAGCTATGGCATGACGATCCTTTAAGTAGCATAATCATTTCATAGGCTGCATTCCTTCTAAATATACCATTCCTTCTAAATATAAATGCAATAATACATGATCTGATCTTAAATAACAGAGAGCACCTGTTAAACTGTATTTTGGAGTAGACACCTTCTACTTAAATGCAAAAATTTTCAGGTGGAATCCTGGCTGGGCTGTCACACTGCACATTGTTTTATAAGTGTCAAACAATCTCTTGGACTGCAATTATAAGGACAGTTCCATTTCTAGAATGAAATAAGGTAACTACGAACGTTGGAGGAAACAAATCTTTAACTCTCAGCCAACATCTAGCCTTATGCTAGCAGTGCCACCCAGTGCTGCAGCGTGGCCCGAGACGGCTGGCCCCTCCAGAGCACTGCATGTCCCAGCATCATGCTGCAGTTCAGACCCCAAAGCACAGTGCTATTCCATCACCAGCATAAACTGTGTCCTAAAGGACTATGTATTCCCCTGCAAGTCACTCAGCATATCTTTTACAAGATTTGTTCTTACTGATCTTTTAAGATCAGATGAGAGTTCCCTAGGATCTTGTGGCCTCTTGAAAAGCAAGACTCTTTTTGGCCCATCAACTTCACTTACTGCCATGCAACACTCTCACCATACAGTAAGAGTTTCTGTAGCCACTAAGCTGGCAGGGATGATATATCCATTTATCAGTTGTCTTCTCCCTCAAATCAGTATTAAAAGGAGAGGGGAAGAAAGTTCAGTGGAAGTCAAGTTTGCATAAGGCAAGAAGGCATGGTAAAGACACATGCCAGCATGCCAGATACTTTGCAGATGGACTCATTATTATTCCTCTGAGGCGGGCTGCCAAACATCACAAGCATGGGGCCAATTCACTGTAGCTGTCATTGTCCACTAAATCAGAGCACTGTTCAGGTTAAAAGATTTTGTTTTCAGGCAGATAACAAGTATAGGTCTTGAACACGCAAACCTGTGATCATTAAGGTTACCTACTGCACATGGTACTGTATGTTTAAAGATTGTTCACATGGGAAGTCAATAGGATGAACTGTTAACAAAAATCTTTTGGCTAAATGTGCTGTCTGGTTATTTTCCACCCAGATGAAAAGTTACCAAATAAAGAGAGTTAAAGCTGTCTAGAATCCACACCAAAGGATCTGAAAAGCACACTTTTGAAAGAGGAAATAGCAGCTAGAACATAAACCCTGATACACTTCTTTTACACAAGACACTTCAAGGGAACCATATAAAACTATGTCAGGTAAGTATATTTATTATCTATTTCTGGTCTGGGTATCAGTAGGCAATAATTTATTGCTTTAACTTCAGGCTTTTGTATGAAAAAAAAAGGTAAAATTTCTCAAGATGCTTAATGCTCCTCAGTCCCAAGCAAAATAATGAAACAAGAGCAAGCAATGGACAGAGAAGCTATAGGTGAGATAAGGAATGACAAAAGAAAGGAAATTGTTTCTAAAACGAATTTCTAATAAACCAATTTTTTTAACATAGACTACTGAAAATCTCCACAGGGCATGTGTGTACTGTTGATGGTAGCATTGCCTTAGGGTTGTATTTTTGGGTAATGGCAACATGCAGCTTGTCACCAGGGGACAAGTTGGAACCAAGAGTAGTTCTTCCTCCTACACACAGGGAAGGGCACACAGCAGTCTGGCTTTAGAAAAGCCACCCTCAACCATCATCTCTTTCTTTTAAGCATGTGTAGATCATTGGAGTTTGCCATTTCCCAGTTGACTGCCTGTTGGCGGTCAATTTACTGCAGCTGTTTGTTGCCTGCACCCTCCAGCCAGACCTTCAAGGTCTTCCTCCTCCCCTTCCAGTCCCTCTCCACAGCTGCGGATTGCCCTCAGGCTGGCCAGCTGCCCCTAGGGAAGCCACAGGCCACATTTTGGAAGAAAACAGTGGTGGGATGTGGAGACATGCAGGAGCCAGGGCTGGCTGGTGACATCACCTGGTTGGGACAAGGCTACTGACACAGGGACCAGTAGCTTTCAGTCCATACACAGATGGCATCTATCAATCCTGGGCACCTTTCCCAGGGTGGCTGTTGACAGTTAACAGTCATTTAACAGTAATGAAAGCAAATAACATGTTTTAAGAGAGGCTATATAAAAAAGGGCTTGATACAAAAATCATATCCACACAGACAGACATTCTTTCCCCTCTTTTCCCCTTTTTTCCATCAAATAATGTATTCCTTACTGGACCATCAGTCTGTATATTAATCCCAGGGCTGTTTTAATAGTACAGGTGAAGGCTAGAAGGCTAAGAGTAAAAATGGCTGGATGCATGTGTTTAAGGAAAGTTATTTCTCAAGTTAGATGTTACTGGCACGTATGAAAGCTCTGTTTATTACAGAATAACACGATAAGAAATCTATATTGAATTTTTAGCATAGTCCCTTAAGCAGCTAGAATCACCAGATAGCTGATATTTCATTTTTTTTCTAATGAGAATCATAAGAAAGGATATTGTATTCATGGATGCAACTGTGAAAGCTTTGTGGTTGCTGACAAGTTGCCTGGGACAATCCTGTGGTTGCCTAAATGTACCGATGTGCTGGTTCCATTGCTGCAGAAATTCTCATTCATGGTTTTACCCTCTCTTGACCATAGCTTTTGTGAACGCTTTTTATTATCTCAAGTACCAGCCTTCCAGACACTGTGTCACTTCCAGTTTATTGCCAGCGTATAAAGGAGTACAATCACAGGACTCAGGCAATTCCTTCAGCTTCCTATGCAATTTAGGATCCATTTCAAATGTGCCTGCCTTCCTTTAAAAGTCAAAGTCTTCTGCTTTCTTGTTTCAGCCCTCTTCAAAGACCACCTCTGTTTTCTCCCTTCCCCCATTACATGCATATTCTCTTTTTTCACATACATTTCCACCATACATTAGATTCTTTCCTTTCCCAGACACAACCTCCGTTATCACTGGCAAAATTCTTCAGTCTGCAGCTCCCCACATTTGTTACAGCCTTTTACTGGACCCTTTCATTACAAAAATCAGACACATGAACAACCTCATTTGTTTATATCTTCTAGCTGCTAACACATTGTTATAATTTGTGAACAAATTTTTTGGTAACACTACTTCAGTACATTTATCTTTGTAAATCATCCAAGGAGATGCTATTTTGCATGTAACACTACAGAAAATAAAGTTGTCATTCCAGTTAGCTCTTGTTTTCATGATTTAGACTGAGCATTTCACTCCTGTAAATCCTTACCACAGTACTTTGTTGCAGACTTTAATTTTCAAATTATCTGCTTTTTTTTTAAAAAAAAAAAGTTAATTAACTCTGATGCCATCTCATTTTAACAGCTTCTGAACATTTCAATGCATTACTTACCAGCTTTTCTTTTCCACCTCTAGCAATCTACTTCAAAGCGTGTAGATTTGTTGCACAAGTCTCCCACCCCCTTCCCCCCACTCCCGCAAAGTAAATCCAACACATTCAGGTGGAAGAATGGGGAACCCAAAAGAGTTTCCTGTGACACTTCATTCATTAAATTCTTCCATCTTTTATCTTGGTGTTTGCAAATGTTAGAACAGACGTAGTACTCCTGCGTTCTTTCCTCAAAGGGGAAAATGGTAGACCATTATGCAAAACAAAGAAAGACCGGTTAATTCCAGTTTTGCAACAAAACCATAATTAAAGGGACAAATCCTACTCCCACTAAAGTCAAAGGGAATTCTGCCCTGAACAGCTTTCAGTACTATATAATCTTATGAGGCTATCCTATACAGCAAGCAACATGTAAGGCTGGTTTTCACAGTAAAGTGGTTCAACAACATTGGGAGATCCTTTCAGTGCATCTTTTGGAGTTGTTAATAGCTGGAATAAATGGAAAGTTCTCTATAGACCAACATGTGCAAGACCAGACATATTTTCCCCACCTACTCATTTAATTTCTCACCCATCTCCATGTCCTTTTCCGCCACAGTTAATTTACTACTGCTGAAGGCCCTAATGAGATGCCATCAAGTGATCATACTGTGTCAATTTATACTGGTGGCAGCTGTATACATTGCTACCGTCCTAGGAGAACTGGGGCAAGACTTGAGTTTTATTCTAACTGTATATCTTTCATAATATTTGTAAGCATATGCAGTTATGGAAACAATGCTTATCTCTGTGAGCCTTCTCCCTGACCTTTTCTTACTAGCTTGTTTGATTTGTACTGCACCTTGACATTACAGGGTGACAATTTGGTCTCATTATCCCACCTATGGCCTGTAATATTTACAGACATAATATGAACAACAGGTTAAGGAGTAACTGAACTTTTGAGACACCTAAACTCAACATTATATTCTTTTTAAAATATATTACAAACTTAAAACCATGTTTGCAGTTGTATAATTTTAATGCTTAGTCTCCCTATTGGTCAGCAGAGAAAAAAAAAATATTCTTAGGGAGAAATTCAGCTTGCCAGGTGCCGAGGGTGTCTACCAATGGTTTTCTCTCTTTTACGTGTTTGTGTGTGTGTGTATGTATGTATGCGCACATGTGCAACTGCACACTGGTGCGTACATATACATGCAGGTAAATGTACACAGACAGATGTAGTATACTCCTCGATAAATATTTGAAGCTGTAAGACAAGACACTGTGCTTTAGTGAATAAATAAAACCTCTAAGAAATAAAACTGCTACCAACACTCATGATGGGCAATAAAAAAACATGTTCTTTCCAACAATGACAAAGTAAACAACTTTGTATTTTATGCATAAAACCACTTCGATACTAAAAGAGTAATTTCATATCAAAGTTTCCAGTTATGATTTGTATCACTTTCCTTTTTCTCTTACCATAATTTTTAAGACATCTCAAATCATTAAATTCTTAAATTAATTTCTTTTAATGATGAATCAGAGTCTCCTTTAAAAAGAGTGCCTGGTACATCATTAAAAGAAACTAATGAAGGCAAATGCCTTAGAAGTTCTAACAATCAAAAGAAGACTTTTTTGGTTGCAATTAATATATTTTTTCAAGATAATTTCTCTTATTAAAATATGTTAATTTACTTTGGTTACAGGTTATCTGAAACCCTCCTAAATGTCTGCTGCTAATTCCAGCTGAAGGCAGTGTAATTTGAACCCAGAAGAATCAAGACCACGTTTTTATTAACTTGAGCACAAGGACCTAAATCACTCAAAATGTTATCCTTCAGGACACATGTTGCTTTCTTTAAACCTATACCTCTTTGCAGTATGGATTGTAAAAGGACAGCAGTAGCACAAGCACATATCTGTCATTACAAAAATAGTCTATTCATAGCTTTGTCTGACAAAGCACCTTTATTAACAAGGCACCCTATTCAGAGATCTAATTTTTGCAGACATTTGTATGCCAAATTAAAAAAAAAAATCTCTATGATGGTGGGTTTAATGAGGTACTTTGTTATTCTCTGTAATAAAAATTAAAAAAAGAGAGAGACAGAATTCTTCAGCTTAATTGCCACATCTGTTATGAGGCACTCTACTGTGATTGACTGGAGTGTATGTGTCAGAGACTGTGCCAGAAAACAGGCAAACTTTGTAAGTAGACTTATAACTTACAGCCCAACTGGCATTAGCAGCATCTCTATTACAGCTTCTGCTGCCGCTCAGTTAAAACTACAGGAACATTGGCGTTGGTTCAGTCATTCATTAAAAATAAAAACAAGTATTGCGAATTGTGCATGGGTTCTTTTTTTTAAAGGGAAATTAAAAGCATTCACTATTTTCAGAAGGAAATACAGTGGTCATCTGAATGTGTCACCTCTCTAAAGGATGAAAGACATAAGCAATCCAGGGTTTGGAAACTGCACAGGATGAAATTTCACATTCAGTAGTACATCTGCTGATTTATTTTGCTAGCAGACAAGCAACAAGCTGAGACGACAGTGAAAATCAGCACAGCATTCGCAGAGGGACTGGACAATCATGGTGAGGGAGCTTCTGGGAAGAGCAAAAACAGAATGGACACTCTCCTCTGATCTTCATGGAAATTTGGGATGAAACCTGAACTCACTCACTAAACTGCTTGTTCTCTCTGAAATCCGGAGCAGCCCAACAGCTCAAAGTTGCCACCATTTGCCAGGTCAACTCACTGGCTGCAGCAGGGACACTCCAGGCAGCTTAGCAGGGTGCTTCACGCAGAGATAGCAAACTCAGCTGTAGCTGCCTGGCAGCAGGCCGTGCAAACAAGTAGGGGAAAGCAAAGCCCACGTAAGAGGGAGAGATCAGAGAAGCCACCTTAGGGGATTGTGTGATGCCGAGAGGAAGGACATCCCTCCTCCTGCCCATGGCCATACAGTGGGTGGTACTAACAACTGACTTTTGATGACTAAAGACTCAGATTCATGATCACAACACCTGGTGAAAACTCCATGCTTGGGCTGCCCAATAACTGCTGTTACACTGTTTTTACTACCAGCTGATCTTCTTTTCACTCTAAATACCAAGCTCTTGGCATCTACTGGTCCTGACATAGCAAAACAACTCTGAGCGTGCAAGCACTTTCTCCCTCAACTAACTGCTTATTTCCAATTTCACACAGGCTTTCTACTAAGAGCACAGACATGTATGCTGCTATTGTCAGCAAGGAAGACAGACAGGCCAGCTGCCATATCACTTAAAATTACTTCTTTTCATCCATTTCATCCAGTAAGGAGCAAGGGATTATTTGATCTTCCTTACTGATTTTCTGTGCTGCTCTAGAGAGTGCGAAGAAAGGTAGGAATGTGTAGAAGAGCAATGAAAACCATACCAATATCCATTGCATCCGCTCCTGGAAGGCAGAAGGATGCCCTTGTGTTGTGTAAAGCAAAGCTGTCTACCACAGGCTGGGACAAGCAACGGGTGCTTCCTTTGCTCCTATAGTTCACCCAACCTATCAGCTGCCCAGTGAACTAATCTATGAATAAATCTTTCTTCTCTCTTGGAGGGCAGATTGGGACACTCTAATACCCTCCCTCCACGAGACCACTTTTTGGAAAGAGTCTCCCCCGATGGGTGAGATGAGCCAGGGCAGATGTTCTTCTGTCACTGTCTGAAGGGCTTTGTTGTACCCTCAGGAGACCAAAGCTGCTCCATGCTGCAAGGGGTTCCAGCAAGTTTCTGTGTGGCTCTGTCTCTGGGGTCTCTTTCCTTTCACGTGTCTTTTGCAAATACCTGATCTCCCTCAACCTCTTAATTTAGCAAAGGACAGGATTCACTTACTTAAGCACACTTATTTTTAGGTATATGTTATGTAATAATCTCACATACAGTATTTTTATCAACATAACTCCCTGTAAGATCTGCAACACTTTTTCTAACACTGTGAGACTTTTTGTTCTTAAGGCTACTCCTAATAACCACACTGTATGTGGAAATTATTTAGAATCCTGTCTAAATGTTTTATCTCATTTCATAAAACAAATCAACAGCAGAGCTGAAAACATAATTTAGGTCTGCTAGTCTCCATTTTCAGCCTACCCTTAGGACCCATGCCTCCAGTTCAATACTTTGCCACAGTGGCAGTAACATGCACATCATACTTACAGTGCTTACCATGTGTGTAGAATCAGAATCATGAAATACAGACTTTCAGGTCTTAGACATTTACAAAGGAATCACCACACACAGTGTCACAACTGAGAGAATTTTTTAACAGATTTGGGTCACCTCTGAAAAAGCCAGTAACGTCCTCTTGTCTGCCTGCTTTTTCATTTCCTTATTTTTGCCACTGGTATTCTTGTTGTGAACTGCAATGAAGAAAAATACTTACAAAAACCTTGATGTACTAAAACTTCGATACTTCCCTAGAGAGAGGCAATACAACAGAAAGCAGGGTAATTTTTGGAAATGTAGTGACAGACTTCCACAGAGAAGAAGAGGAAGCTGAAAGTAAATCCTAGGATGCAGCCTCCAGAGGAGTTTCTGAAAGCCGCTAGACATTTCTGGAGTGACTGCAATTAATTTCTACTTCATTCCAAAAACTTCCTACTGAAAATCAAAAAGAGGCAACCTCAGACTTTTTTTACAACTTCTCTCATTGCTAGATGAGAAAGAGCATTTCCTCTCTGCAACACAACACTACTTTTAGCAAACCAAACCACACAAAACAAACATCTATTTTCTGAAGTTGATCCACTGTCAAAATAAAAATCAACTTGTAAAAGGGTGGGGTACACACAGAAAGGTTAACAGTCTGCAAAGACACATAAAAAGAAAAAAACTTCTGTATTTTAGTGATGCAGACCAGAACCCCAAATCACTGCATCCTTTGAGGTTCATTTACCATTAACACATATCCTGACTGTCATTATTCATACATAATGCAAACTGGCGTGAACTAGTGTTCAGTAAGAAAGAATGGAGCATATCTTAAACATGCATTAAACTTGCAGAGGAACAATATTGTTCCTGAGATGAGATTAAGTCTTCCAGCTCCCTGAAATGGGTTATGGAGATGGAAAAATCTACTGATAACAGTGAGGATACTTAAAGCAAGGAAGCATATCCCTTGCTGCATTTTTTTTTTGTTTGTTTTTCAACAACTACTCACCCAATCTTCTTATTCAATAATTAAAAATGCACTCTTTTGTGGGTTTAGAGTTTAAACAGCTTCCCTGGAACTAGTGAAAAATCACTCCTATTCAGTACCATCTTCAGTTATAAAGTGATGAAACCCTATGGCATACCCGCATAGCAGTATTTGCATCGTGTAGTGCCTTTAATCCAAACAACACTAATGTATAAAGAGCTACACATAATGCTACATAATGTTGCTACACATTCTCAGCAGAGTCCATTACAGAGCTGGGAATTCAGCTCTTTTCTAAAAGAAAACTTAATAATCTATTAAAAGAGGCCAGGTGTTCTGGCTTTGGTGGAGGCAGCTTTGGGATATCTGGGCGACACAGATGTGTGCATGTTCACAGAACCTACATGCATTACCCAGGCTATGCACAAGGGATTTGTGTTCATGCACCTCACCTTGGTTTCTCTGAAACTCCACCGATTTCACTTGAGATATTCCTGGTTTACTCAATGCAAGTAAGAAAACTGGGCTATCAGTCTCTGCTGTATTATGCTTTCTGTTTTAAAGTAAATAAAGTTAGCTAAAATTAATTAATTTTTTTTTTTAAAAAGCACATTCTCTGCACACAGCTAAAATCTTCATGAAATCTACCCCTCAATTCAAAATATGCATTTTGATCTCACTGGCAGGTACCCTTCACAAACAGTTGTTATTTACAATAACAGTCTGGGGAGGGGAAAAAAAAAAATAAAAAAAAAAAAATTAAAAGATCAAGTTACTCTTCACTTCCAAACAAGCCCGGCCACAGCTGTACATCAGCTTCCGAGCAACTGCTCCGCAAACACACAACAGGGCTTCTGTCTTCCCACAGGGTTTACTCGGGTCACCCGCATGTGGCGTGGATTAAAGCAGCACTAAAGCTCCATTACTGAGCAGGAGGAGCTGCAAGTTAAATGCAGTTAAAAAGCCGGCAGTGCTGCTGATAAATGCTCCCGTCCCGTCCGACGCTCAGCCCCGAGGGGTCTGCCCCAGCACCAGGAGGAGCCCACGCACAGCTCTTACACGATCTATGGCTGGGGCAGTAAAAAGGACCCAAATGATTTTTCTTCTTTTACATTTTCACTGTCTAAGCAGAGCGAAGTCAGAAGGAAGGAGGTGTGTTAAGAGGTGTTTTTGTAGGCAAAAAGAGATAGTGAAGAACCAGCCTATCATTTTGGTGGTGAGAGAGCAATGGAGTCAGGCGGCCTGTGCAGATTGTGAGATTTTCTTTAGAAATTCCACTGTCAAAACTGAAAAACAGAGGAAGGTGCAGTCCCCATGTCAAACACCTGAGTACATGGTGCAGAGGCTCCCCATACAGGGATGCTGCCTCAACCCACTGGAAAGGCAGAGCTCATCTCTTAGCACCTAGTTGGGCTACAGCTGGAGCACCCAAAGCCACACAGAGCCTATACCCTGGCCAAGGTTTAAGACCTCAGTCCCTTGCATAGGAAGGGAAGGAGGTTTTACCAGGTCTGTTGCACTTGGTAGACCACCAGACTTCCTGCACCTCAACAAGCAAAACACCCACCCTGGGGAGGTGGGTTTTTTTGCTACTGGACTTAGAGTTCCCATCTTCATAAACATGACATTGAGAAACTGCAGAATGTTATGTATTTTTTCTTTGCTATGGGTCATGCCAGGAAGGTAACACCAGCGCAAAACAGCAGCAGCGGCAGCCATCTGGCCACAAGTGCCCAGGTCTTCATCATAACAGAGGAAAGGGAGGACGGGGGGGGAGGGGGAATCAATGCCTTAGTTGGCATTCTTATGCATAAAAAGCAATCATGTGGTTAACCAGAATCCACTAAAATAAACAAATAATTGAATAGATAAATAGAGAAAATAATAATAGTGCACTGCAGCCAGTGAAACACTCCTCAGCTGCAGTATATCAGAAACTCTCACCAACGGGCAAAGCAACACCACCCTGCAGGAATAATGGCACCAGGCATTTTATTCTGCCTCTCTTCCATGCTCTTCCACCAACATACAGCCAATGTGGACAGGTATTAATTACTTCTTAACTGCTTCACTTTTGCTGCTTTGAGGAACGTGGCTTTTGTCCCAAGAAGGGACTGTGAAGTTGCAGCAGGGGACATGCTATCTCTGATGGAAGAACCACCCAGGGTTTGTGGATATTCACCTGCTCACTCACAAACCACATAAGTAATGGCTCTGGAAGTAACATCACAAAATTAGGGGCACATAGGACAATAATACATACGGGCAAATGGGACTCCCATTTAGGAGTTCACAAAAACTTTGTTTAGACTTAAGCATCTGCTTATTCCTATTACAATTATCTAGATTTTCTATGAAAGTAAACACCACTCTGAAAAGGATATAAACTACTTGATGAACACGACTGATAAATCTCCTTCCCATCTTTCCACAAAATCTTCTTGAGGTGTTTCCATTCCTGAAAGTCTCCTAGTTGCATCATAAAAACCCAAAATTTCACAAGTTTCAAAGTTCCCATATTTTGATATCACTGAATACAGTAATTTGGATACTTCCAAAGCATCAGAAAATACCAAGAGGATGGAAGGACCTGACAATGTCAAACAGGACTGTGAGAGCTTACATCATGAAAGATAGCGACACCTATACCAAACTGTATATAGCAGGCAAGAAGCATACAGCATCATCTCTGTATTAAGCCCTACCCATAATATTTAAAATACATACTCAAACGTCCTTGTCTTTTGTGGTCCCAAAACCAAAAATGGTACAGGTGGATACTATTTGAACAGTAAAGCACAGCCGGGACATGAGTTCATTTGTACAAACCCAAACATTAGTATTTGGAAGTAATAAATCACTTTCACTGAGTAAAAGAGCCACGTGCGAGCTGGGATTTCCAATCTAGAGAGGCTTCTTTGCATTGCTGTCTTCAGGAGATGGACAACGTGCTGTTTCACATGACACACACTTTTAGGCCACTCATAGTGACATTATAATTGAAGAGATTCTTACACACAGAAATCTAATTGTATGGATAATTAAAATCCACTGCTGTCATAAGGCTGTGCAGTGGCCTACAAACGTCCTTTAATGGCAGCACATACAGAGATCACAAACATCATTTCCATAACACATGCAAGAGAAAAGGAAATCCTTATTTCCATGCAGACTGGCACTCTTCTAACATGGTTTAAAAAAAAAAAAAAGTACCAATCCCTTTCTTGAGGACTGTTTGAAAAAAACAGCCTGTCTAGTCCAGCTTTACCCTCAGCAAACACTATTTACCTGACTTACTCAGACAGATCACTGAATTTCTTAGACCCACAGCTGTCTCCCTCTGACAGCAGCTAGGCTGTATCCTCAGTATTTCTTTCCAATGAAAAGATTTAGTAAAATATTTGAAGTAAACATTGGAGGAAGAAGCTGGTCAGAAAGCTAACTATGCCAACCTTGCTCCCCAAACCAAACACCTCCTGGTTTTTTTCCCGGGAGCAGTGGGGCTCTTCAAGAACATTGAGGTTAAATAAAGGTGCAACAACCACCAAAACCACAGCCAAGTGTTAGGCCAAAACTGGCTGGGATTTTTACTGACATGTAAAATTCAGATAAAATCATTAAATTCTCTAGTTTTGATCCTCAACCACAAGCAGCTTGGCATAAAAAGGAATTTGTGAGCAAAAGTGCCAAGTTCATACAGAGCCTGCAACAACTCCTGAGAGTCATGTTTTTGGAGTGTGGGGGGAGAGTACAGGGAAGGGCTGGCTGCTGGGGACAGCCCTCAGCACATGCTTGATGGTGCAGGACTGAGCTTGGCTCTTTGTTGGTGCAGGTGGGAGTAAAAAAGTCATCAGCTCTTCAGGGACTTGTATTGTGTATTTAAGTACAGCTACCAATACTCCATGCTTCTTGATTTATCATTTGTATCCCAAACACGAATACAGCCTGACCCTCTTCAGATTAATTCTTGATGACACAAAACTCTTAATATAGGCATAAGTAATTTTGGTGATCGTCTCTCCCAGAAGTATAGCCAAAAACCCTCCAAAGAAAAGCCTAATGACAGAGAACTGAATAAATAAAAGGATGAATTATTTAATACTACTCTGTCACCAGTTGCAAAGAATGCTTTCTGTTCCTCTTTGCACTTCAAAAGCTTCTCTAAAGTAAAATATTCAATAGGAAAGTGTAAACAAAGTAGGAAAAATATGTCAGTATAGACAAAACACAACTGCAGAATATGAAATAATTTTATGTTTTGAATTTCTGTATTCTGAAAGTGTAACTGTCAGAGCAAAATGAAAAAGTATAATTTAACCTCATGTGAAATCAAAGAAATTGAACTCATGGTGCTTTGTTTTTATACCAGTACCAATATACCAACAAACAGGCAAAGACTGCTTCCCTTAAGCTAAGTGTTTAGGAGCAAATACTATTCAAAAGCAAACACTAGTTTAATAAGTTCCTCAATCAGAGTAAGAAAAAAGAAAAAGGAGGAGAAGGAAAGAGAAAGAAAGAAAAAAGAAAACAGGAGAGAGGAGAGAGGATGAAAAAAGGGCGGGGGAAAGGGGGAAGGACAGAAAAAAAAAGGATGAAAAAAGGACAGCAACATACAGCAGCAGCTAGGGAATGAGGCCAAAGAGCCTTTGCCGGGTGCAATCACCAACAACGCTGATCATCACCGGGTGCCACCTCTTGTGTGCTGGCGAAGACAATCCAGCCCTCAGGGCTGCAAAGGAGAAACAGTTGTTTTTAAACAAACACATTTCTAATTGAAGAGCTTTCCACTCCAGCTGCCATATCCTAATTTTTAAGTAGGTTTACAATGGCTGACGCAAGTATGCTGCCTTTGGGGCCAAGATTGCTGCAGATTACAAGTTGTCAGGGACATTTCTTCACATATCAAGTGCTCTAATTCTTGCCGGTGGTCTTGGACCCTTTGAAGAGGGTTTATAAGTCACCAAACAAATGCTTCCCACAAATACACATATGTATTACTTGTGGCTAAGTTCCAGTGATCATAACATGTGTATTGACAGACCAGTGCGATCCAAAATTTTGCAAACACTTCAGAGGAAACTAAAATTCATTTAATATGTGCTCAAAAGAACACTGTAGGAAGCAATCTTGTAGCATGGAGCAAAGGAACTGGAAGATCTATTTGGTCTGTTGACATACTCCATCTTATTCACAACACGTCTGTCCTCAATGCTACATTACATGTTTTTTGCTGATTTTGGACAGCAACTTCAAAAAAACCATAAATAAATCAATTATGTCATTTTGTACTCACAACTTAACCGGACCGTGGCGCACACACACATGTGCATGCACACACGTACATCTTTTTCTTCTTTTTTAACATGCAAGTGCTTCCAGTGTATACACGTTCTCGGGGTGACCAAGCTTAGTCTCTGACTATTGGCTTTGGGAGGATCTGATGCCAGCCAGCCGTGCATAATGGCCTCTTTGTCTGGCTGTCACATGAGCAGCATTGTGTTACAATCATTGTCACTCCAGGCTTAAACTGCAAGGCATGCTTTCACATAAAACATTCACTTTGGGGGCTCTTTTTGGCAGAGCCTTGTGATTGAAACTCTTTTGTCCCTCTTTAGTTAATCGGTTCAGCAATGCCGAAACTTTAAAAGTCAGGATTCAAAAGCTCTCATCCAAATCAACTGATTCTGAAACTTCTCTGTGGGTCACATGAAGAAAGGGGCAAGTAACATAAAATAGCCATCATCTAAATCACTATGCATGAATCAACACCAAAATCAAGTGTTGAGCAACACAGTTCATAAAAAAAGAGACTGTCGTAGTACAAAAGGTCTGAATGAAGCCAACAATAGTGAAACCACAGAAATAAGTTTGATTTAGTTCACCTTTGCGGTATGTGAGGTCAGAAGGGTACCACTATGGTAGTGGGATCCCCCTAAAACCCAGTTTATGAGAAGACAAACACAGCATCACAGCAGCAAATTCTTCCTCTTTGTTCTACCAGCTAACAACCATGCTGTTACTTGCGTCTACAATGCAAGGTAGATGCACCCTGTAGCCCTGATCTTTAGATATGAATTACAATGGTCAAAACCACATGAGGCTGCAGCATACAGCTTCCTCCAACACATGCTGGCTCCCCGTGGGAAACCCGAATGCACAGGCAGAGCAGGAGCTGGGGAGATCTCAGGCAGCCCCCACACCCCAGGCTGGCACCACTGCAGAGCTGCAGAGTGTCTGCGGAGTACATAGAGTGTGTGGAGTGCACAGCACTGCCAGATCCACTGCAAACCATGGATGAGGCTCTCATCATGACCTTTCCTAAGCCCTTCGATAACAGAGTATTTTGTTCCAAATAACCGTTGGGGACAGGAAAAGTCCTGAGTCAAAGTTATCTCCACCTTCAATGTCTTCCTCCTGTACTCGGAAATATGTCTTCAAGATAAAATCAAAACATTTCTACAAGACAAACATGAACAACTTACCAGGTGACAGTGTTATTACTTGCTGTGTAAATCCTTTATATTCACAAAGTACCCAAAAAAAGTCCTGAAAAGTAGATAAACAAGATTTCTGTATAGGAGAACTTCAAAAGATGCTGTGAACACACTGAACTCATTGAGACCCTGTACGGATGTCTTTGTTTTCATTAGTGAAAAATATTCTCACAGGGCTAAGACCAAAATATGTTAAGAATTACATCCTCCTGCCCTTACTGTCTCTCTGGATCATTGTGCGCTGCACGTATTTGTCTTGTACAGTTACTTATGGAATACAGTGCTACTAACTTTGAAGAGGGCTTACAGGATCTACCCCTGAAGGAGATAAGCACAATGCAGCAAGAACTCATAGCATAATGCTTGCAATGTACAGAAAACTTTACAAGGTTTCTTTCCAAAAGAAATGGGGATGTGCATGGAACAACAAACTACCAGCTTGCTTAGTGTTTTCTGTCCAGTGAATTTATTTTTTTTTTCCTTTGCAGTCCATCAATGTAACATATCTTCTGCTAAACTCTGGTTTGGTATTCTACCCTGATACTGCTCATAAACATGTCAGTCACCCTAAACACACATTATCACTCTCTTGATCATTTTATTTTCTTAAGCAGCCTTGACCAGCCCTCCCTCTTCTCTACATCCTCCGCCAGTGTTTTGAGCACATCCTCCCAGATCAGCACTGCCCATGAGACATCCCACCAGGCTGGGTCAGGGACCCCAATCTCATGCCAGGACAACTTCATCCATACCACAAAACCCTGCTGGTCTTCTCTTGTCCAGCCTGACAAATCTACCTTCTGCATCTCGCTAAGGTCATGACTTCTCCAAGCCTCACCTCGTCTTTCACCATCTCTTCCCATGCCCAACATGCCTCATACTTAACAAGATGTTGACCCCTTCTTTGGCAGGGCCATGGTATCAGCTCTCATTGGTAATATACTGGTGTTTCAGAGAAGTAGTTCTACGCTGTCTCCTATTTGAAGACTCGTACCTGAAAAAACTACCATTAATCCCCTTAAATATTTTAATTTCCAGGATTTTTGATTAATAATAATATGTCTGTGGCTTGATAGTTTCATTATTTCGTTGTCTTTTCTTATTTTCCTATTGTCTTTTGTCTTAAATTTTAGATTATAAAAGGCAAGATAATTTTTGCTATTATTTTTGTGCTGTTGTACAGCTCCTGTGACTGGAGTGGTAGGACACTAGAGCCATACAACCTACAGCTGTTAGTGCTAGCGTTTCTCTTTTAAATATAAGACACATTAATAAAAAGTCTTAATATCCAAGTTTCTTTGTGAGGTTAACTTGCATCTCTGTGTGTGTTCAACAAAAATAATTTGGTAAGCTTAAAAGCGTGTTCTTTTACAGCAGCAGAAAAAAGATTAAATTTCTTTCCTGAGGTCACACAGCAAGGCAGTGTCAAAGTTAAAATTATGCTTTCTGCTTCCCAATCTATATTCTTTCGTTGTCTTGCACATCAAAAGGGCTCAGAATTAGTACCTCATTGCTGACTATGGACTAATTTCCCTGACAATCAGATACAAAACACAGATAAAACATGAAGAGCTGGCTGTCTACATTTTAACATAAACCTAATGTGTACATCCAAAGGCATGAACCACAAATCCTTACACAAGCAAAACATCAATTAAAGATCAGACAGTTTGAATGGGTTAATTAACAAGAATGCTGACACAATCAATAAAGCTGTTCCAGTAAAGCCAATCTCTCCCCAGAATACTCCTATTTTTCTGACAGATGGCTTTAGATGATATATACTCTTTTCATAAGAAAAGCATTTGGAATATCAAGACACAGATTCTTCTCGTAGGTGAAAAAATAATGCAGTTATATCTAAGTTCATGATATGCTGAATCTAGCATACATTTCAAACCTTTGAAAGGGATATGAGTACCAATTACTGGGAAAGTCATCTTTTAATATTAAAAATCAGGGCCAAATTCCATTGCTGACAGTGAGTCAGTAACATAACTACTATATAGTGAAACCTGGTGCCACTGGCATCATTCACCAAGGAAGACACTGCTTAATGGGAATAAGGATGCAAGAACTTTGACTGTAATTTCCACTACATGATTCCATTCCACATCTAAAGAGAGGCTTATAGTGGATATTTACTGCTCTACACTGTGTTCCACTTAAAAAGTGACTACACTGGATCGCATCCTTGTTACAGTATTTTCTATGGAAGAAGTAATGTATCTTTGTTTTCACTAAAATTGTAGCACATATGCAAAGAATCTGTTTATTCTTTTCCTTCCTCAAAAGCCACTCATCTTCCCCTAATGAGATGAATTGAAAATGCCTAGACAAGAAAAAGGTATGTAGAGACATGATGTAAAACTCTTGCCAAGTAATCTGAATATAAATTCAAGGGATCCTTACCAGCTGCAGTTAAAAGCCCACTCCAAACTCTGTTAGATGTTAATCAAACTTAAGTACGTTAATGCACGGTTCCCATGTTCTTTGTACAGATGAGTTGGCTGCTTTTGTTAAACCGCATTTGCTTCCCTAGGTGTATGCCCCCATAGAGCAGAATGCACCCTTTTGTGGAGAACGTGGTTATGAGAGTAACCGAAGGACAGTTCACTTGGTCAAACTCTTCTGTTCACCTGCAGGGCAGGAACAGCTCATTTAACACTGTAACCCCTGGACAGGTCCTCCTGGCGCCCACCCCATGAGGACACAACCCCATACCTCCAGTTGCTTTTGAAGTGTTGGCATTAGCTATGTATATTTTACCCAGAGCAGCTAAATGGTAAAATTTACAGTATGCAAAGGGCTAAAGCATGGTGTTATTGAGGCAAAGGCTGTACAGTTTCTGTCTACTGGGGCTGTCTGTGGGGAGTCGAAACTGGCATGCACAGCTCGGCCCCTGGAGAACAGTGCAGACTCTGGACCATTTCACCAGCTGGTACTCAAAACAGGGGAACTCTGGTAAGTGATTTCTAGGGAAATGAAATAGTTAAAACCAGCCTGCTTCACACAGGTCACTGAGCAGCAAGCAGTTGAGAAATTTTTTTTGCAAGATATGGATTGTAATCAGTGAGCAAGGCACAGAAAAATTCATTGCCAATCCTGTGAACTGCTCATCTTCTAGCAGACTTGTAACACTCCAAACTTACAACTGCACCATCTTAAGAAGCCAAACACAAAGCCATGCCATCTCCACAGCATAGTAACAATCAACTGATCCACCTCTTGTGGGAGCGACATGCATTTAAATTTGATTGTATGACAGGGCCACATGGTGATTACAGTTGTCTGTGTAACAAAAATTAAATAAATTTTACTAGATAAGGACCCATGTTTTGATGCTGTGCAGGTGCATGGGTTATATGAGCAAACAAGTAGAAACTTGGGCCTAAATTACATTGTCTGTCTGCCTTATTAAAAATCTGGAGTGCACCTGCCCAGCTGGCCTTTTTGACTTGAGATGGAAAACAAAAATAGGCTTCCTAATACCATTTAATTTGCAGGTCCATTCAGTAGCAACTGATACAGATAATTTGGCCACCCACACTGCCATTTTCTTAAATTCTGTCTCCAGCTCAGACAGTTGCACGCCCCCCTGCACTTTAAGAAGAACGCACATACCTAATTACGTATGCTTTCCTCCTGGTATTGTGTTATTGGGCACAAATGCCATTTAAGGGTGTTGACAAGGAAACTGCAGCCAGCTTTCAGTTTCGGTCTCACATCAGACATGCTGCTTAGTCAAAGCATCTAAGACTTTTCAGCATAGGTCTGTAGCTTATCTGCTGGGAAACGAATGTCAGTCTCCAGACATAGCTTTTTTTTCATTCTTCCAAGTTGCTGGATAAAAACATTTTTCCTAAATAGAGTCATTATGCTAATCTGCTTTCCAAACTGCTGCTGCCAAGGCTCAGTTACAAACCTGAGAAAGTACGCCATGAAACATCTTCAGTACGGACGGCATGTTCCAAACTCACTCTAAAATCAAAAGTTGGTACTTGAGAAAAACTTCAGAGCTGTATGTGGTTCTGGGAAATAAATGTCTGCTTTGAATACATTTAAGTACTCTGTGACTGGCACCAACATTTAAGTAATTTCATGAGGTTACGAAAAAGCCCTTCATTCCCAGCTCGTTCTAGGAAAAGCAGCTGCTTATTTTTCCTAATTGATTTGTGCCTATGTTTCCAGATCGAGCCTATTTCTTGGCTGAAACACCAAATAGGAAATATTTACACTACTATGACTGTCGCCAAAAGAAAATCTGTACAGGATGCCACATAACTGAGAATTTCTCTAGGCAGCTTCTGTGGAAAGACATATGCTGGAACGAAGTCAAGTTATTAAACAGATGTGCATTTTCACGTGCAGGTCATGCTTATTTACATTTATACACAAACATCCCTCTATCTCAGCGCGTACCCTCCTTCCAGTCTCTGTTTAGGACTGCCAAAAGCTTTTCGTGAGAAAGAACGATAACCTTTAAAAATTAAAAAAAAACACCAAAAAACAAACAAAACAAAAAAAAAAAGGGGGGGGGGGGGGGGGAAGGGAG